>OENM01000776.1:11825-58976 GCA_900239745.1 Rotaria magnacalcarata
ATTAACGCAATAATTCATTGAGTAAAATGCATCGATTCATGGAAGATTAATATAATATATAAATGAAAGCTACTTTAAATTATTAAATCTAGATCAAATAGAACCGAATCTTAATATTTTATTCAAGATAGCTCATCGAAATGCTATTAATTTAAATTGAGAAACTGTTTTTATACTATATATTTAGTACATTCGAAATGTTTTGCTTGTTATTCTCATGTATGTTCATGATTTAAGATGTCCACCGTCGATTTCTTTTGTTTATATTTGATTTTTAATACAATAAGAAAAGAATCATTAAAATTCCATGTCTAACATTATGGTTATTTATACTGTATCAATTAATTCATCATTATTTTACGAAAAGACGAAGCAAATAATTCATGATTATATATTAATAGTGATAGTGGTGATATTGAAGTAAAATAATATTCCGTCAATAAGTATTTCAGTACTTTGAACTATTTAATACACAAATTTACTTTTGCGTACCCATTTATATATTGGTTAAACAAAAACTCATTTTCAATAGGAAGCTCTGATGTTATTCTTTTTGAAAACGTTGAATATAAGTCATTAGTGAATCTTGAAATTAAGACACTGTTTAGAAGCAATCAAAGATCAATTTCAAAAAATGATCAGTGTATTTCATTCATGATCAAATTATTCAAATATTCAGTTCTTATTGAAATCATGTGTTTGTTCATCTTTTTGTCTATGGCTTTATATTCTACATTGATCTTGATAGTTTTCGATTTACATACCCAGGAGAGTCATTCCGAGACTAGGATCCTATCGGATTCCGACAAGGGTCAGACCGTGAATATACCAAATATTCATGGATTCCAATAAAACCAACGAAATCCTATAGGATTCCGGGATCAGGACCTACAGTCGGATCCTTGGTGTAGGATCCAGTGTTGGAAATTAACGGAATCTGGCATGAACGTATGACCCTAGTGTTCTTATGAGAAAATATGCATATTCACCCCTAATTAAGAAAATGTTCTTTTCCGTCGGAGCCGACAGTCAATCCGTAACCCGGAATCCCATCGGATTCTGTTGGGTGATAGGATCCCATTAGATCCGATAGGATCCGTCATAGGATTCATTCACCTGGGTACTAACAGATTGTAGACAAACCTACTACACAATCTTGATATGCAAAAATGTGTCGTGCAATTCTTTTCTTCTCAAATGTTTTGAATATTACACGTTAAAGGATCAATTTTTAGTAGAATAGTATTTATATATCCATACCCTCAGGATTATTATCTGTTCTAGATACTAATTTTTCATATTCGAAAAGAAATAATACTATGGATTCAAATCGAACTGAACCAACAACAACATCAAACGATGAACAACAAGGTTATTAATCAACAACGGTAAATTCAGATAATTTGACACGTTATTTTTATTTACCAATATTTTCACCAAAAACATCGATGATAAAATTGGATGCCAATGATGATTTATTATTAGCTAATGTACCAAGTTCGTATTATTTATTCAACTTTGTATTTATTTAATTTAATTTAAATGTATATCTATTACAGATAGTCATCTTGCACAAAATGAACTATTACAACGTCAACAAGCTACAAATATGTCAGATAGCACGATATTGAACAAAATGGATGATAGCCGAGAACCATTTCGTTTATCTGCAATGGATGCTAAAGAATTATCGACAAGATTACAAGTGAACGAATCAATTATTATNTCCCATCGGATTCTGTTGGGTGATAGGATCCCATCAGATCCGATAGGATCCGTCATGGGATTCATTCACCTGGGGCCATTTAAAAATGGTCTTCGTGTGAAAATGTCCTACACTCTGAATTGAAGGTTTTAAATGAAATTAGGTCGATATGTAGATGTTACTGTAATTCAAAAACATATTGGTAGATGGTTAGATTATTTCTATAAATGCTTAGTTCAAAATGGAATGAGCCAAGTAAGAATGAAAAGGATTGTTCTAGTACGATTGGTGATACATATAACAAAATTTACAAATAAGCACGGCTACTATTTTAAAATGCCGACGCCCCATTTAAATATTGTTCATGAAAGCTAATTATCATCTTTATCATCATCATCACACCCACACCCACACCCACACCCTCAAGGTATTTGAGGAAATCGAGTTATGCTGCTTGAATCGTTCACTAGATTTAAAAAAATGCATATGATCTATCGACAGTCGGTAAAAGAATCAAAATTCTACAAAATGAATCGTATTGGCTTAGTAATTAAGAAAGATTTTCTCTTATAAATAATACTGAAGAAAAATTGGGGATTTCATTCAAACGATTATCGTTACATATTTCTCAGTGCTAGAGGTGCGCAGCGGTTCAATTGAACAAAATGATGATTCATGGAAGGATTTTTAACATTGTACACTTCAGCAAAAATAGATCGACAGTATGCAGAGTATTTCAATTATGCATATTGTAATGCAAAACAAATATCATTAAGTGAACCAATTTACCTTGATTATGGCTTTCTAGCACTGAACATATTGGGGTAAATGAACATGATTTTCAGCAGCTACCGATTTATGCTATCCAATGGTTCATCATTGAAATACAACACAGATGAGCACCTAAGTACAGGAGTCTACAATTATAATGATGCTCGAGGTGGCTTTAAGGGTTTGTCATACTTAACAGTTCAATTATTTAATCTCTGAATCATTATATCGAAGTGATATATTAATTCATAATGTCTATTTTATTTTTTTAATATAGGAACGGTAGAATGAGCATCCGCAATTTCATTAGTTTACTATCCTTGGGTCAAGTGAGTAACATTTCTTTCGGCTAAAGGAGAAAGAGAACAATTGCTTATTATAAACTTTTCAAGAGATAAATGATCTTTACTGATCGAATACATGTTGCGATGATGAAAATGCGCGGATTGGTGGAAACATCGATCTGACAGAGCAGCACCTCGTATATGTATAATGGTGTGAAAAAGAACTTGACTATTGGTGTGCATCGGTGTATGAAATTAATAGACTTAATATCTGGTTCACAACAATAAACGAGGGTGTTTCTGAACGGCACTAGCCACTCTAATAACAATTTCTTAACATTAAAAATTGAACTGATATTATTCATAAAACAAAAGAAAGTAATCAACTTATCGACTATAATCATCTAAACCTTCACAACGTCGAGCACTGAGTAAACGTAAACTACATTGAACATCTGGTGGGACAATAAATACTATTGGAATTGAAGATTTTGTTGACCATTCAACAACGACACGGATATATTCAGTTCGTAGATCAAGATGATCAATGGATTGATTAAAATAAATGACCGAATAAAAACTTTCGTATGCTAATTTTAGTATATGTATATCTGTACATGAATTATTTGATGATAAGATTGTAATGTTTGAATAACGGATGTTTCACTAGAATAAACTTTCCGGATACGAATCAAAGTTACGAATTATGTAGAATGTCAAACTGCAAGTAAATAGCATGCTGTATAATCAAATCTATTGACGCACTCATAAGCATGATTTTATTACTATCAATTGAAAGAACGGCGACACGTGGTCTATCGTAAACATGTATTGTTTGTAGTCCAAGTCTAGCAAAGAAACGTAATTCAGTGGGCCATAAACGAACGTTCTTTTGCAAAAAAAAAAAACTTCAACCATCTGAACATCATCACGAATATCTTTATATAGAATACACGTGCCTAATATCGTAATTCAATGAACACTCAAAAAACAATACGAATACTTTTCTCCTATAAACCATTCTGTTTAGTTGCATGGTGTTCATGAACTTGTGTGTCTACCAGTATTAGTCCGAATTAAAAGAGTTTGAATTCGAACAGCGTAATTTCATATTTTCTCCTCCACGTCAATCATTTAGATATTATGCAAATTGATGATAAATAACTCAGTTGTGAAAACTTGACGTCAAAGAATATATGTAGTAGTCTTTTAAATTTAAAGTCGGAAAATTATCGGTTCTTCTTAATAAGTCTATTTTACGAGATCGTTGTTACTAACTTTTCCTGTTTCAACAGGCCTCTGCATCCGATCTAAATCGAAGGTAACACTTTATTACCGGTACAGTCACAACGGTACCGGAGCACTTTTCAATAGTTGTGTTTCATATTCCCCTCTCACACAATACCTTATGCGTCATAAATATGACCGAAAAAAAAACGTAGTTATTCGTGAAAAGATCAACATGACACAGAATAAAATAAGTCATTCTTTTATTAGTTTGTCTTGATCGAGTATAAAGATCTTCAGTTCTAGCCTTTCGGTGGTGATGATCTCAGCTCTTCGACAGCTAATCCGAGAAGGTATAATGATTCGGGATATTTAATAGAAAATATGTCCATGTCGTATCTTGCAGCCCACAATCTTGACGCAGGTCGTATTTTGTATTGAGCTAACAATTCGCCTCTCCCTTTTTCATAAAATTGTTTAGGTAGAAGATCAACCTGACCTTTCAGATTTATATTAGTCCCATTCCAATTAATCATAAATTCACGCATTCGCCAATTTGATATTTCTGTAATATTTCCACCGATCCATCGATTGGTTGACTGATCCAAAAACGAAATATCACCGACATATCCTTTCAATGACCATCGACCATTTAATTTGCCAAGAACTTGTTTCGAGGGATAAGCCACTATTTTATTATTGTGTCGAAAAGCAAATTGAGACTCAATGCGATATTTTAGTACCTTTTCCGTTTTGTCGTAGACGGAAAATTCGCGTGATAAAGCACCGCTCAGCCAATCTTTCTTGATAACATAGCTATGACCAAAACTATGCACACACGGAATAACATTGATCGTCAACACTAGAATTGACGCAGTCAAAATACCAACTAACATTGTGCTTGCACCGAACACGAATGACTAGAATATATGTGCATAAAAGAGAAACAAATTGGCTTTTTCTTACATTTCTATCGCAGTTCTCTTGAAAAAATCATTAACCTAATTGCTTTTCGCCATTGAAAGCCTGTGTCAATACTTATCAACAATACAGCAACATGTAAAAGAAAATTTCTCGTAGAAAACTGATTGATAAATATTTCTCTTCTTCCTTCACCTAGAAATTGTACATTTATCTATTGGACTAAAAACAGTGATGCAGCAAACATCATCCATCTGAAATCGCTCAAACAAAAAAGAAGCAACCATGTGCTCAAAGAAACATTTCCTTTAACTAATTTGATAGAGATTTAATGCGTTAACTTTACGTTTGAAGCGTCCAGCCATATTTCATACTGTTTATCAAAAAAAGTCATATTTTATTATGAAAGAACGTTTCTATTCGTTATTTTTTCTGTAGCAAGATAGTATTCACAAAAAGATTAGATAAGATAACCATGATCCAGGACTTTGTTGTTTTTATTCTTCGCGAGCATAGCTTCTCTTTCGATAAATTCTTCTCCATGGCGTGTCTCACCTACCTTCTGCTGGTGTTTGTCTTTACCACGTTTACATCCATTGATACTCGTTCAGTTCAACAAGAGCCTAATGTTGAATTGTTGTTAACAAAACGTCTAAATGAAAATAAACGGCTTACGATGACGATCGCTAGTTATCGTCATCGTTTTGAACATTCACCTAATTTTAAAGCATTTCGATGGGCACTTAGTCAACAAGCTACTCCACCTTATTGCGATTTCTGCTACTTGTTTATACCTGCGGTAGGCTGAGTAGAATCTTACGAAATTTATGTTTGATTTTTCTTTTTTCAAAGCTTCGATTTCTCATCGAAATTAATGAAACAGTTCATATTGAAAATGTTACGCTTGTTTTATGTAAAAAACTTGAACTCTTTCTCGATATTGATGTTTGTTATGGAGCTGTACATGAATATAAGGTGAGAAAAAAAAATAGCTATACTACCTATCCGTCTAAATATACTCTCTATATTTAACTAGGATGCTGTCATCGAAATACTATCAATAACTCCTCTAAATAGTAAAGAATTATGTGCACTTACTTTTGATTGCGAAGATCCAGCTGATTTTCCTATTCTACGATGGAATGTTACATTGCCTGGTTCGAAACCAACTCCAAAACCACCACAGCCACCTTCAGTATGTTTGATTTCTCTCTCGTGCAGTAGTGTCCCGGCTCCTGAAATAAATTATAACCCTCAGAAAATTATATTTTTACATGTAGCCTGACTCGTCAAAATTAAAAATACTTCATCTATCAGATATTCACGTAGACTTCTCCTACAAACCTGATTCACAAGCAGATTGTACTAAGCCATTGTGTTGTCGAGAAGGTCAAGCTAGTGAGTCTAATCTATCTATGCGTATATACTCTATAAAGAAATTTCACATAGGACCTGGTCATGCTGGCGCTGGTTTCTGGTACTTTTATACGAAATTTGATCTAAACGTTTTTACTATGATGAATTTTTCATTTAGGGGTGATTATCGTAATTGTGATATACCTATCTGGACAGCTCAAGCTATGCTACAATATGCTTCTGCAATAGAAGATGTAAGCCATGAGTATTCGAAAGACTATTATTAAATCTTCTATTATCCTAGTTTGACTTCATCTATTATACTGGTGATCTACCACCTCACAATGTATGGAATCAATCACGTGACGAACAATTATATTCGATTAAAACTATAAATCAATTATTAGCTCAAATATTTCCTAATAAAACTTTCTATCCCGCCGTTGGAAATCACGAAGCAGGTATTTATCTTAACCGGTCTCGTTTCTTTATTTGGATTTATTGATCTTGATCTTTAGCACCGTGCAATCTATTTCCTACGCCAGCTATTCGATCGGAAAATATTTCATGGTTGTACGAAGCGTTAGCTGATAGTTGGCTTACACTTGGTTTACCATCTGATACACGTGATACTATTTCACTTGGAGCTTTTTATACAACAATTGTACGTCCCGGTTTACGATTAATCTCTCTTAATATGAATTATTGTTCATCAGAAAACTATTGGCTGTTCGTTAACGCAACTGATCCATTGGGACAACTTCAATGGGTAAGGTTTTCGATAAGAAACAAAAATTCTAACAATGAGTATGTTTTTTTGCATTTTTAGTTAGTCCAATGGTTACAATATGCTGAAGATCATGATGAAAAAGTTCATATTATTGGACATCATCCACCACGTTCTTGTTTAGCAGCGTTCAGTTGGAATTTTCATAGTATTGTCAATCGGTACGATATTTAAACATTGCATTTTAAGCTTTTTTAATGAATATATACCGATCGTAGATATGAAAATACTATTGCTGGTCAATTTTATGGTCATACTCACAATGATGAATTTATTGTATTCTATGATGATGTTGATAATCAACGACCTACATCAATGGTTTGAAATATATCATTGAGATCAATTTTTGTTTTTTAATCGTTCTCATTCTAGGCCTATGTAACACCTTCTCTGACTACACAAGCATTCTTAAATCCAGGCTACCGTGTTTATACAATGGACGGTTCCTATCAGAATAGTTCCTATTGGGTACTCGATCACCGTACGGTGATTATGAATCTGACTGCATCGAATTTGTATAATAAAACAATTTTCGTCGACGAATATGGAGCACGAGATGCCTATCAAATGCAAAATTTATTTCCTCTAGATTGGCATAATCTCACTCAACGAATGCAAAATGATATTGATGGACCACTTATGACTTTAGCATACACATACTATACAAAATCTTATTCGAATGGAACCAAATGTGACCATGAATGTCGACGAAGTTTACTGTGCAATTTTAGAACGGCACGCTCTGATGATCCTCATGCGTGTGACTCTATCCCAACTTATCGTTAATTTTTAACAGGAAAACTTTTCTAATTCATATTTTCAGTAAACTTAAAAGTAGCAACCAGTCTGTTGTTTTATTGATGAATTTTACTTTGAAGGTTCTTGCATACTTGAAATAATATAATTTGCGCTTATAGTAAAATTTAAAGAATGCTTCTTTTTCTTCTTCTATTACGCACGAAAGCGTATGAAATTCTACGTCAGAGTAAATATCATCATTACATTAGGTTGAATAGAATTTTGTCTTTCTCCTATAAGAAAAACCAATTAATAATATTTAATAAGTCTCTTCTTGCAATTCCAGTCTAAAGTGCTTTAATTCATTGTTCTATTAAATGTAGTTGAAACATTTTTATTATCAAAGAAAGCAGAGACAATCGTTTGCAAAGTATTATTCTTACATCTCATCAGACGCATAAACGGATATCCTCAGAAGAATATTCCTATGAAGTTCATAAAAGCATTCATAATTTCAGATGCCTATGCATAAAAGTTTTGCTTATGATGAATAGATATTCTTCATTGTTTTTTTTTCTCACTCGGTAATACGATAGTGTACTATAACTTACATTGAAATTCTATAATGGAGTGAGAAATAATATTTCTTCAGCAAGAAGAAAAAAGACACATTCTCGGCAAACATATTATCTTTGGTCGAATTCAAACAATTTTCTCTTTTCTTTTCTTCTCGCTCTATCTCGTATTCCTAGTTGTACTTTTGCATTAGTAGATCTCTCTGTTAGATAAATAGCAGAAAACATTTTATTCATTAGTAAATATCACTATGTCGAATGAACATCGTAATAGTATGGGCCCTGTTATGGTTTGTTTTCAAGAGCTTGTTTGTAGTTTAAAGTAACTTCGAGATTCGTTTTTAGAATGCCACACGTGAAATTCAAGAAATCAGGTAAGAGCAAATTCTTATGACAACGTTCGTATCTTATTTCATTCGTTTTAGTGAAACTCCGGATATAAAATACGCAGCTATCGATGATTTATATAGAAAACATCACGAACATAAAATTCATCAATTTACAGAAAAAAATCGAGAAAAACACATTTCCAGTTGGAGGTTAATTTTCATTTTTGTTGAAGCAAATATAATCATTGAAAAACAGATTTGTTTTACTATTGTACAGAGTAACCAAATATGCCGAAGAAAAAGTGGCGTACGGAACAAATTATTTTTTGAAAATAGCGATTGACGAGAATTTATTTATTCATATTAGAATTCATCAACGTAAAAATAAAGATAAATATGATTTTTATGCCTTACATGAAGTAGTTACACTTAACCAGGCGACTTGCATTTTTACAGAAGGTAAAGACGAAGAATATTTCTTGATAATCGGTGTTAAGAAATATTCCATTTAGATGATCCATTGACTTATTTCAACTATTAGAAGAAATGCTCAACAACACGAACATACATATTCGAATTCAATCGTTTATAATATATATGTATCTACTGCTAATGTTCAAATAAATAAGCAAACTGTTAAGAATTAGCTATTCTTTGATAAATGTGCTTGATGAAAAGTCTTTAATCATTTATTTAAAAATTCAATGTAAGACGAAAGAAAAAAGTGCCATTACATTAATAATTGCATGCAATAAAATAAAGAGCATACTGCTGTCATTGCCATTCAATGCATTAGAGTTTTAGTTCTATTGAATAATGTTAAATCATAGAAAGTAAATGGCCTCGTTTTAGTATGATCTGTAGGAAAGATATATTCTGGCCTCCGGTTGCTACTTTTTAAAAATATAGGAAACCTTAGAGGATTCAGCTTGTCAAATATATAGGATTTTCGGTCAAAAATGACAGAAATATAGGATGTTTTGTGCAGCGCTTCTGTTCAATAGTTTTGGTGTTTTTCTAACTTCTCTGCTCAAAAATCGTTTTAATGAGGCTGCTATAAACAGTTCAATCATAACCAAGATTCTTGTGCAACTTCTGTTTACTGAAATAAGTTGCTAATTCGAGGATTATTATAAACTTTAATGATAAAACTTTTTCACAAAACAATAAATAATAATAAAGTAGATCATAAACTTTGAAAGAATAAATACATGAAAAAAACAAATTCTACTTCTCATAATTAAATTTGACTTATAACAATAAAGATTGATAATAAATAGGCAAAAACACTTGGAGAATAATGATAAACTATTATCATTGACGTATAAATGTGCATGTACGGTGACTTCTAAAGTTATATGAAAAGGTGTAATTTGCGTCTAATTCGGTAATCGTAAGTGCTGAAAGAAATCAAAATAGTGATTTGAATGGAGGAAATTGTTTCCAACACGAATCTGAGAAAATAAGGTTGATGACTTTTTCAAAAACAGATTTTCCAAAAACCTAAAACGCTAGTTTTTCAACACCTAGAAGCCGCAAAAAAAAACTTTTCTTTAATGGTATATAATGAGAGAAAAGTCAATTATCTACAAAAGGAGATGTCTTTAAGCTTTTTACGGCCTTCCTTTCAAAAGTTATAAACAGAGCAAAAACCGAAAGCACGTGAGATTTTTCGAAAAATCGCTGCAAAAAAAGAATTTTGCAATTTTTACGATGTTTATAACTTTTGAAGAGAAGTTCGTAGAAAGCTCGGACACTTGTCCTTTTGCAGAGAATCGGCTTTTCTCTCATTGTATACCATTAAAGAAAAGTTTTTTCGCGGTTTCTAGGTGTTGAAAAACTAGCGTTTTAGTTTTTTCGAAAATCTGTTTTTGATAAAAAGTCATCAACCTTATTTTCTCAGGTTCGTGCTGAAAACAATTTCCTCTATCCAAATCACTATTTTGATTTCTTTCAGCACCTACAGTTACCGAATAAGACACAAACTACACCTTTTCGTATAACTTTGATAGCCACTGTATATATAACTTTTATATTTAAATAAAAATTCACTAAAAACCTTTAACTAGTACATGATTGCTTTGTGGATATTTGTTTTCTTTTGAACTATTTGTTATTTGGTGCTCAGCGTTAAAGAATCTCTCAGTCAGTCCACTCAATAGCCGAAAAGAATAATACGCTGTTTAAAATAGATGTTGCCATAATACAAGAACTTCCTCAAAACATATGATTATACGCGCATAATTGTTTTTCCATCTAAAGACAATAGCAAAATTTATAGGTTTTCGTAAATTTTCTACCTTTTTCGATAAAATATAGGAAACATAGGAATTTTCGTTAAAATAGAGGACAAAAATAGGACGTTTTTGAAAATAGAGGGAATATAGGAAATACAGGTCGAATCGCCGCCCAGGATATATTTATTATTCAAACAAACTATTTAAACACTTCATACTTACAATTCAATAACATGCAAATAAATTTAATAATAGTTAGAAGGAAAAATACTTAGAAAAAAGCACGCTTCTACTACAATCGTAATATACATACACTAATAAAAGCAGTCATCACACTTAAATATCTTTATAATTATATTCTATTTTAATTTCAAAATTGCGCATTGAGCCGAACGAGTGATATTTTCATTTAGTCATATTACTAATGAACAAAATTNAAAAAAAACATGTAATAGTATCAATTGAATGAATAAATAATTAGATTTCATGTTTATTCTCACATTGTCGCGTATTGAAATTGTTTCACTTGAAATTCTTATTAAGGTTCGGTGGTTTGAACAATTATCGAACACCGCACTCTTTCTGTTACTTACAATAAGGAAGTAGCGATTTGCACAATATCATATGAAGACGTCGAGAAGTTTTCATCGCAGAAGAGTATGAAGATTCAATAGACCACACATTTCATAAGTTACATAAAAAGGCTAATCTAAAAAATAAGCAAATATTGACATAAACTTACAACTTTTGGTATATGATACACACTTCGGAAAACATGGATACTTTTGAAAGAGATTTAATTTTTCCATGGAAAAATGATTTTTAAATATTAAATTTCAATTCAGTGAATTTCAAATATCAATACTCAT
This sequence comes from Rotaria magnacalcarata, assembly GCA_900239745.1. Taxonomy (NCBI): domain Eukaryota; kingdom Metazoa; phylum Rotifera; class Eurotatoria; order Philodinida; family Philodinidae; genus Rotaria; species Rotaria magnacalcarata. Next base: position 23,625 of record OENM01000776.1, read on the forward strand.
TAATATTCAAAATGGTTATCAGTAAACTCAACTTGAAGGCATATTTTTTTGTCATCGACCACTACCGACATCTACTAGTTTCAATTATAGATCAATTTTCTATATTTTTGTGTATTTCCTAGATCATTAACAAAGAATAAGTTAAATAGTGTTATTTATTATTTTCTAACTTTTAGTTCATTTATTATTGGTCTATTAAAAATTTGCTACTTAAGACCCAATCTCTTCTCTATTTCGTTCGAACACAAAAAAAGTTTGCCACTAGGCAGTTATAAGATAGCTTTTTTTCTTCGATTTCTTTTATAGATCTGTACATTGAATGGAAGCTCTCGAGATTGAACACCTATGTGGTCAACTGTACGGTGGTGGAGTTATTGGTGATCAATTACGTTCAGTATCTCAACGTCTTGAAACCTTTGTTAGTCAAGCGAATTGTCTATCACAATGTCGAATATTACTTGATCGTGCATTAACTCCTTATACACAATTTTTCGGTGCTACAACATTAATAAAATATTTTAATCGCACATCAAATCAGCCTGCAGTTTCATTTACGGAACGATTTGAACTACGAAAATATATTCTTGAATATCTATACAAACATAATCGTTCGCTAGCTCCATTTGTACTTGCTGAATTAGTTAAATTGTATGCACGTTTAACTAAAAATTCTTGGTTCGATTTAAGTCCAAATACAACGAATTTAAATAATGAAATTTATCCATTTCAAACTTTTACAGATGATTTACTAAAATTTCAAATTGATCCACCACATTTTTCTGTTGCTCTACAATTATTAATTGCGATTCTGTCTGAAATAAGTATACCTAACGATGAAGAAACATCGGCTCGAGCATTTAGTAAACATCGAAAAATTTGCATATCATTTCGTGACACAAAACTATTGGATATTTACTTATTTGCTTGTCAATATTTACGTGATGTCATTATCAATCAAAAGAAATCTTTAGGTTTATCAACTGAATTTAGTGACTATCCTAAAACAATAACAAGTGTACAATTACAAGGAGATTATTATTTAGTTGTAGAAAAACTTCTATCATTAGGATTGGCATGTTTAACATATGATTATCTAGGTACTATAAAATTTTTAGTTATTTATTTTTAATTCTTTTTTTTCGTTGTTGAAATAGGTACGGGTTCAAGCATTCATGATGTTGATATATCAGATGAAAATCAAACGTTACAAGTTCCGCTTGCTTGGCACGATCATATTGTTGACGGAAGTTTCTATCAATTATTTTTTTCTTATTATTTTCTTTTCTCAAATACGTTACTTGTACCCGTCGCAATATCATGTCTTGTTCAATTATCAAGTGTACGACGATCATTATTGAATACCAACGAACGTCTTGTTGTTCTTAATCATATGACACATGGTAAGTTAGGAGTGAGAAAAAAACGAGTCACGTCAACGATCACGTCGTTTTTAACAGCAGACGGCATTATTCCGGCAGAGAATTTTTCCAGCTAAATTACATGCTACATTGGTCTTGTGAGATACATCAGCAGCATAAAAAATTGGTTTACTGTAGTGTGAAAGTCTGACTTTTATTCTGAATGAACTGTACTTACTTTGAGATTGTGTTTAGTCGCCCAAAAAACTTCTATACACTCTTTCGTAATAGAAAAATGTAACATTAAAAGAGGAAATTAGATAAAAATGAACTTTCTTGCTTAGTTACTTCGGAAGTGTGTGAATGCACTCTTTTGATAATTGAAAACATTTCCTGATTATCAAGAAAGAAGATGAATCACTATGAAATTTGAATTGAGTTCAACGATATGATAGTTGTTTCTCGTTGATGGTTATTTATAAATTATAATCATTCCTGTAATTTCCATAAGAGCGCCAAATGTTGGTGAGAAAAAGAATTTTTAATAAGAATAGAGCATACGAGAAATTCATTCATTGTTCATTATTTTTTCATATGACAAGTGAAAATCTCAGTCTTGCATTACATTTCAATATGTTTTAGGTATTCGATTAATACTTGAACAAGCTGCTGGGCTTCTAGCCGATGAAAAATCCCTCCATGAATTTTGTCGTTTAATAGCTCGTTTAAAATCGAATACACAATTACACGAACTAATTCGTATTGATAATTATCCATTATTTATTGAAACATTATTTCGTTTTACCATCGATCATTTGCTAAGTGTTCATCATCATCGTCAATATCATTTATCACCCAATACACTTCATTATATATTATCATTTTGGTCCAAAATCGTCGCGTTTCTTTCGCACAGTTCAAAACTATCTGAATCAACATCATCAAGTGATCCGTCCACATCGCATCTGCTAGATATCTATGTACCACAAATCGTATGTTACTATGTGCAATCACGTTTAGATGCGCTTAATACTGATGATGTTTTATACATGGAATTATTCGATAATGACCAAACAATATTACAACAACAATTAGAAATGATTAGTATTATGTCAAGATTAGATTATAAAAAAACCTGTGCACTTTTATGTACGTGCTTCGATGATCTTGCTCAACAATATCAACAAGTAGAACCCTCACTTTTACATTTCTTGATTGTTTTTTTTTTGGTTGAATTCTTTTAGGCCGTCAATTCAGAAACAGTTGAAAGACGTTTTACATTTTTGATTTATGTTCTTGGCTGTGTTATTGGTGCACGTGGAGTAACGTTAACATCATTATCAATACCCACTGATGATCAAGATTTATTCGATGGTGAATTAGTAGTGCGTGTATTACAATTAATGACTTATATACAACAGAAAACAGCCGGTGAAACACAAACCAATAATAAAAATGGGATAAATATAGCAATAACAACGACAACAGATAAAATTGGTTCTACGCCCTATTCTGAACGACTTGAATTAGCTGTACTTTTCTTTTTTGAACAATTTCGAAGACAATACATTGGAGATCATGGTCGATCAAATAAAATCTATCAAGTTCTATTCAAACATCTTGGTAAGAAAAGAAGAAGAAGAGAGTTTTTTGTTTTTTGGTAATTTGATACTGAAGCATAGCAATCCTTCACCACGGTGTATTGATTTAAAAACAAAGAACAATCTGACTTAATTTTCCTTGAATAAGAATATTTCTATCAGCGACAGATTGCACATGTCACCACTTACGATTTCCGTTCTATGGCTTCAAACATCGCATATTAATCGGGTCGGTCTACTCTGATTTCATACTAATGTCACATAAGCACTACTGAGATATCACAGAAATAAATCACGATTAGTCTCATATAAACATTAGGACGAACTAGTAAATTAAAAAACAACAATGCGAGTCCATTCACGATTGTTTCTATTTTATAGGTATTGTTGATGAAGAACAACTCTTGTCGATATTTATAAAGAAACTTTTTACGAATTTACAATATTCAACCATAACTGATAAATTAATCGAACGTACAGTTGGATGTTTCAGTGATCTTTCACAAGGTTATCAAAGTGTGCGAAGATTAGTTAAACTAGATCCAATTCAATATTTTATTAATAATCATACTCAAGATTTATTTCCATTTCTTCATCATTCATCAACAACGAAACGTTCAAATAATAGTAATATCAGCGCTAGTAGTTGGTCGCGTCTTCGTACAACATTCTATGCTGCTGTTGGACGCATGCTAATGCATGAATTTCGTTATGATGAAGATGACGACGATCGTGTCGAAGCTTTTATGAAGCCATTCGCAAATCATTCCAATCGATTACTGCAAATATTTAAAGAATTTCCAGATTTTACTGCATTTAATGTGGCACAATTTGCAACAATGGGTCAATTTAAGTAAGAATTGATCGAAGCTCTCAGAGATATCTAACTGACTTCTAAGAAAACGCTCCGCCGGGCTTCTTTTAGCTAAAGCATACCTTACGATAGTCCTAAATTTGAACTTTCACAAATGTTTCTAAATCTTTTTTAGTCCAACAATGGCTTCGTTAGATGAAATTCAATCGCTTATTATTGGTATTGTTCGTGATCTTCGTGGTTTATGCAGTGCTTTTGTATCCAAGCAAGCCTATGCCTCATTATTCGATTGGCTTTATCCATCATATTTACCCTTGTTTTTAAAAGCACTCTATGTATTCTACGATCGATCAGATGTTTACAATCCATTATTGAAATTTTTCCATGAACTAACATCGAATCGCCAAGAACGTTTAGCATTTGATTCAACAAAACCAAGTGCTTATTTATTATTTCGCGAAACATCGAATTTACTTTACATTTTTCAAACAAAAACAATTGTACATGTAAATGCAACAATTCCTGAAAGTGACGGAGTTTTATTTTATAAAGCTAAACTTAAACCAATTATAACATGTCTAAGAATAATTCGTGCTTGCTTAATTGGTAAGAAACTTAACTTAGATTTATCTTTTTCTGTTGTTAATGGTGAAGAATTTTCTTTTTCAGGTAATTATGTTAATTTCGGTGTATTTCATCTTTATTCGGATCCATGCTTTGACAATTGTCTTCAAGTATTTCTATCAATATTAACATCTATTAAACAAACACATTTGTTATCCTATCCAAAATTAACAATCGCTTATTTTACATTAATTGAAACCTTATCACTTGTTCAAAGTGATTTTCTGGCTAATTTAAGAACACCATTGTTTGGTTATGTACTCGAAACCATAAGTGAAGGATTTCTATCTCCTGATCAAACTGTACAAAATTCATGTTGCATTTTTTTGGATACATTTTTATCCTATGTATTTCGGTCAGCGAAAAAAAGTACAGCGCCAGCCAGTTTAATGGCCAATGTTAACGAATACGGAAATTTATTTCGACAAATACTTATTAATTTACTGAATGGTATTATATTTGCAGAATGCAAGTAAGTTTTCAACAACAACAACAACAAAAAACAGCACTTTTGTCTTTACGAGTAATCGTTCATATGGGCGAATGTTTAAAAAAAAGCATTTTGCCCGCTAGCGTTTTCCTATTGACGAATCAGTTTTGCCACTCAACCTGTAGTCTATCGAATAAAACGATGAGCAATTCACTTTGAATTTCATTCGGATTATCGAACCTGTCCGAAAGCGATTTAGTCTATTAAAATATGAATTCTTACTTTCATTTTCAGAAATATTTACGCAGTATCAAAACCTCTTCTTGGTTTAATATTATTGAATGAGAACCAATTTTTTACTGAAATCAAACAGCAATTATTATACGGTCATACACAAACTAAACAAGCTGTTCTATCGACAGCCTTAGATAAATTAATGACAGGTATTGACCGTACGTTAACGCAAGTCAATAAAGAACACTTTACACAGAATATAACACAATTTCGAAATGATATACAAGATTCTTTGCGTGGTATGATGATTAATAATAATAATGATTTATCATCATTTATGTCATCTATTCCACTTTCCTCTTCATTTTTGTCTACAGCATCAGCTATTGCAACAAATGTTCCAGTTACCATAGCTATTTCCACATTAATTCCATCATCGTCAAGTGCAGCACCTGTGGAAGAATTAATGACCCTGTGATGACAATCGGTTCTTTTGTAATTTTGTTCATATACATATTTTTATAAGGTTGGAAGCAAACAAAAAAGAAATACAGAGCGCCATATACCTATCTATCTTTTTCTTTTGATAATTTTTTTTTTCGTGTTATTATTTGAAGATGTATTCAATTAGACGTGATCCTAATAAATCACATTATTGGATGATGAACTGCCGACAACAACAAAATCAAGAAATTATTTTTCATAATCGTCAAATGATCAAAGCAAATCAACATTATTTTTCCTCGACTGGAGTTCACAATAATAGAGATTGTTCGATTCATTATCAGACAATAAATGATAGTAGTATGAAATCTAATGATTTTTTGAATGAACAAGATTTAGCATTACCTATCTATCGAGCACCATGCACATTTCAAAGTTCATTAATAACAGCTAGTAAAGGTAAAACTTGACATTGAAAGGCTTGTTATCTGATCCATTCTTTATCACAATCGCTATTAAATCTATTGGGGGATATTTGTTATCAATTTCAAGGCGTTTTTTTTTCATCTATAGAAATTGAATATTTATTAATAGCGATTCGAATGAATTGAAAAACGAAAAAATCGATATACAAAATTCATTCTCTACTGTGTTCAAAGAAAGAGCCTATTTTCCTATAGAAAAGTCATGTAAACTATCAATTTCCTAAGACGGATATATTACTGGCTAAGTTTACTGCAATCCTTTTAGCGTTAAAGCTTTGAAATTTATCTTACAAAGAAATAAATAATATTTAGATGATCATTTACATGCGATATGTCACCGTTCACCTGTATCATCATGTTCATCGTCATGCGTACCGGATGTATATTCACCAGGTTTGTCATCAAGTGGAAATTGTTCACCGCCTCCACCATCAGCAAATCTACCACCACCACCTTCCGAATGGCTGAATTAAAAATGAATAATCTTCATTTATTTATCACACAATTCTCTCTGATAAATTAATGTTTTTTGTTTTGTTTGTCGTATTGATTTCAACTAAGGAGTAGTTTTGCTAGGAAAACAAGCTGATACCTCTCGTGATCAACTATGAAACTAAAGCAGATTTTTTTCTATTTTAGCAAAAAATTAAGAAACATTTCTATTCTTTATCGAATCTATGATTCTATGTTGTTATTATTTCGTTCTTTTTTTTCCAGTTTCAAATTCTTTATTTTTTTTCTTGTTTCATTTCGCTCCTATATATTTTTTGTGTCTCTCTTAGTTCTGTTTTAGAGGTTGTTTTGATATTTATCTATGTTGACTATCTCAAGTGACGTTATACATCTTTGTATGATTCGACTTACTTGAATATGTTTATCTCTTTGAGAAACAATTTTTCTGTGCAACAGCATGACATTATTGATGATTACAAAAAAAAAACAATAAGAGAATGATATTGACAATGAATGTGTTTTTTTTTAGTTGATAGTATGCACTATCGTAAAGTTGAAGCATCTGTGCCTACGCTCGCTCATGATATGACTAATACAGTCAGAAAAAAATGATATTTTTTGTTAAAAAAAATTTGTTTTTAAGAAAAGATTGAATACATTTACATCTGGATCTGATTTGTAGATAAATATATTCTATTCTGATATTTCATTATTTAAAATAATGCAGTAATGACTTCTTTATTTCAAAAACTTTTTGCTCGACATCATTTGTCGACAACAATAACATGTTTACGTACACTTTCACTCACACCAGTCTACCATGGTAAACCACCACCTGAAATTTTTCGTGGTAGCAATTGGCAACCAGCTGATACAATTAGAACTGATGATTCTACTGCTCCATTCGGTATACCCGATGATTGGGATAAATATAATCGTATTGTTTATCCACCGGTAGCCCCTGGAGAACAACCACGAGCAGGAGTAAATATTGAAAGATTTAGTTTATTCTGTTCATACGATGATTCAATCTTTTTTTTGTAGTATGTTAATCATTGTCGAACGTATGTGCGAGGAAATATTAAGAAATATTGGTTTCTCGCACAAATGGTAGGATTTTTATTTAACACAAAAGAGAAAGGACCTGCTTAACGTATATCTTTTTTTCAAGGTACGCGGCATGAGTATTGATGAAGCTGTTAAACAATTATCGTTTCATAAATTACCAACAGCCATAAAAATGCGCGATGTAAAAATAATAATAATAAATGATGAATCATGATTTTTATCTGTTTGCTTTATTTATAGACACTTATAGAAGCACAAGAAATGGCCGTGAAAGAACATAACATCGAATATAAATCTAATTTATGGGTCTGTAAGTATCTTTCGGAATAGTATTCAATTTTTGTTTTGAGAATCTGATACTAATAGAGCACTTGCCAATTGTTACATTTTTTTTTTCTTTTTTTCTATTGCAGCTCAATCGTTCATAAAACGAGCGTTAATCGTTAAAGGATTACGTCGACGACCAAAATATAGTTTTACTGCCATACAGTACCGTTACTTTCATTATATGGTTCGTCTTGAAGAAGGACCCGCACCTGGCAAAGAAGGTCTCTATGGACCTCAATTGCCTGAATTAAACGATCGCGTTAATAAACGATTAGAGCGTTTGAATAATCGCAAATTGTTAGGCACTATTGCATGAAAACTGTTTTTTTTTGTGTTAATATAAAAGTCATCATTAGGACAGACGTGAGGCAAAAAAGATTGTGTTTTTCTTTTTCTTTTCGCCTTAGATGAATCTTGGTTTCAAAGATGACATTTCATCGTTTAACGCTTTTTGCATCATTTCTATCTCGTCCTTCTAATTTTCTTATACATTCTCATCAATGTCGATTATTTAAATTTAATCCAAATCGTCAATTTTCATTGACAAAGATTCGTCCACGTGGCGATCGTCCAGCACCATCAATAAAAGATGCTGCCAAAAAACCTAAAGTAAAATTAACATATAGTGAACTTGGAAAACTTTTTCGTTTAGCACAACATGAAAAAGGTCGTATTGGTTGTGCTATCGGTTTATTGTTTATTTCGAGTGGTGTTACCATGTCTGTACCATATTTTCTTGGAAAAATCATTGATATGCTACAGACATATAAACACGATGAACTTCGTACTCGTTTAAAACAGATGACATGGTTTCTCGTTGGCATATTTGGAGTAGGGGCATTAGCTAATTTCGGTCGTGTTTATTTAATTTTAACAACAGCACAACGCATAATAAAACGTGTACGTCAACAATTGTTTAATGGTATATTGCGAAAAGAAATGGCTTTTTTTGACAAACAAAAAACGGGCGAACTTGTCAATCGTTTATCGTCGGATACCGAAGTTATGTCGAATGCTGTAACACAAAATATATCTGATGGTCTTCGTGCCTTAACACAATCGATTGCTGGTGTTGGTCTTATGTTTTATATAAGTCCACATTTAGCATTAGTTGGCCTAACAACAGTACCACCACTAGCCGTTGGTGCCATTGTTTTCGGAAGATATATTAAACGATTATCTACTAAAGTACAAGATGGACTTGCGAAAGCAACCGATGTCGCTGATGAACGTTTCTCAAATATAAGAACGGGTTTGTTTAATGAGAGAAAAAAAAGACAAGTGTTCTATAGTTGTTTGCTTTATTTTAGTTAAAGCATTTTCGAAAGAAGACCACGAAATTGAGTTATATAATCAACGAGTTAGTAGTGTATTACAATTGAAATATAAAGAATCATTAGCTTATGGGCTATTCTATGGGATGACTGGTTTATCAGGAAATATAATTGTATTGAGTGTTTTTTATTTTGGTGGAATTTCAATGAGTGAAGAAGCATTAACTATAGGAGATTTATCAAGCTTTTTGCTATATGCATTTTGGGTTTGTTAATAACATATGCTTGTTTTTTATTGAAGGAAAAAAAAGGGAATTTATTTGTAGGTTGGTGTATCTATATCTGGTTTATTTTCATTTCATCTTGAATTAATGAAAGGTGTTGGAGCAAGGTGAATAATTAAGAGTTTTTTTTTTTATTCGAAAAAGAATTCCTGTTTTGTATTTTTTAGTCAAGCAGTATGGGCGATTTTAAATGAAGATCATAATGAAAGAATGATTGCTTCAAGTCAACTTCAACGTACAATTCATGGAGAACCATTAACATCGGCGTTGATGCTTCGCGATATAACATTAGATGCAATTTCATTTCGTTATCCGACTCGTCCGGATGTGCTTGTTCTTGATAATCTAACGCTTCGTGTGCCTGGGGGTCGAGTATTGGCCATATGTGGCAGTTCTGGTTCAGGAAAATCAACTATAGCTCAATTATTACTTCGCTTTTATGAACCACAAACAGGACAAATACGTATTGGAAAAGTTCCTATTAATGAAATGCCACTTCAATGGCTTCGCTCAAATATTGGCACCGTACCACAAGAACCCATCCTGTTTTCCTCGTCAATCTATGAAAATATTGCCTATGGACATTCAAGTGTAGAAAAAAATTTACCGGAAACTATTCTCAGAAATAAAGTTATACAAGCTGCTAATACAGCAAATGCAAGTGGATTTATTGATCAATTACCTGAGAAATATGAAACGAAAGTTGGCGAAAGGGGAACAATGTTATCAGGTGATTTAGAATTTTCTTTTTAAATAGGAAGATACATAATCGATTGTTTGTGAAATACGATCTAAAGAGAGTGCTAAATTGTACAGGATGGAAATCTCTACCTCCTACAGAGCATGAAAGTCGAAGATATCTTTTCGTACTTGATGTACGTCAGAATTTCGGCAGAGTTCACATAGCGACCAAATTTAGTGGAAGTTTACTAACAGCTACATTTTATTTTTATTAGGTGGACAAAAGCAACGTGTTGCATTAAGTCGAGCAATTCTACGAGACCCGAGTATTCTCGTTCTTGTATGTACTTATTCATAAGATTTTTCCAAAGATCCATGCTAAATGTATATATTCAAAGGATGAAGCAACGTCAGCACTTGATACTCAATCGGAATATTTAGTTCAAGAAGCTCTCGAGAAAATCATGGTCAATAGAACTGTGATTATCATAGCGCATCGTTTATCAACAATAATTAAAGCTGATCAAATAGCTGTACTTGATAAAGGGCGTGTTGGTGAACAGGGCACCTATGCAGAGTTGATGAGCATCGAAAATGGAATATTTCGAAGATTAGTTTCCACACAAACGATGGTTGATGTAGACGAATGAAATTATTTCAATTTTTTTTTGTATTGCTTTTCCTCTGAATGCACGATATCTCTTTAGGTCATTTTTGTTTCAGATTGATTTTTCTTTGTTGCGTTTTGTCATGTCTGCAATATCGGAAGTAAGAAATGATCAACAGAGAAGAAAACTACCTATTATGATTTATGATAGATTGGCAGTGATAAACAAAGTATTGAAACATCGCTCAATGGTATTCACAATCGTTTAAAATGTTACACGAATGACCAAATCACTATAGTTGACGATATGATGTAAATGATTCTTTTTCCCTTGTGTAAATGACAATTTGTTTTCATCTTACCTTTTAATTTTAGGTCAACAGTTGAATCATTCTATAAAACGGAAAAACATACACACGAGGTAATCTTATTTTCTTTAGATATTTCAAACATTATTGTTCGATTTTTTTCTCTCTTTCGAGTGCTTCACGAGTAACTAACATATCTTCTTATTATAGAAAATGAATGCTAGCTTGCAAAAGTCGCTAGAACATGCACAAGGCATGTCCTATCTTGGACCAAGGTATTCTGAGGACGCACAAGATTATTTCGCTCTCTTTCTTCTTTTAATTTTATTATTTAAGAATGTAGACGATTGCTTTGCTTTGACAATTTTATTTAGTGGTAGTCGGTTTTTTAACTGATATTTTTGTTGATTGTTTTAGTATTATTGGCTCGAGCTGGACAACAGCATTAAAGGAATTAATGGAACATTATGCTCAACGTGATGCATCACATCCTGTACTTAAACAAGTTGTTCTAGAAAATTTAAAAAGAATTAGAAATGAAAAAGTAGACGAACATAGTAAAGTAAGACATATTTATTTTTAGTACATAAACAGGGAGATCAACTTTCAGAATAATATTCATACGTCAGCTCTCTGAAATATGAGTAATTTCTGTTCGACTGCATATCCGTACAGCATGTAAATTCCACTCAAGAAAAAAAAACTTTGTCATTGATAAGCTTATTGAGATCAAATGTTCGAAGCTCATAGGATGAGAAGCTCAAACATCACGAACTCGAAGTTTGAGAACATCAACCCTCTTGTTGTCTTCTACTTAAGCTCTATCGAATTTTTGTTTCTGTTAAAACTAGGTTTTACTCTATGATGAAGAAATAATTAAAGAAATGGTTGACATTGAACGTCGTACAATAAAGTCGAAACGTACATATGATGATGCATGTGAACGATTACGGCAACATATTAATTCAGCTAAAGAGAAAGAAAGTAGCATCAAACGAATTAAAGAAAAAATGTTGCCAAAAGTAATAATGGTTTAATTTTAATAACATAAACAAGAGAACTTGCTTTTAGAATGAACTGGAAAGACTTGAGAATGCTGTTATTGACACTCGAAATATGTATGTTTTACATGTTCAACAAATGAATTATGCATTAAAGTTTTATATTGAACAATTTATCATTGATCTCGACAAAGTTTGAAATTAAATTGATTTATGATTCGATTTAATTTTGTCGTATTTAGTTACTTGTATGTGATATTTTTCCACAAATCGAACAAGTACTTGAGGATCTTGTCTATATTGAATATAAGCGTCTTCGCGATACATTTCAACGTGCTATTCATACGGCTGTTCAAGTAATATCTTAAACTTGAGCAGTATCGATTATCAAATCTTAGTTTGTTCTTTTTACATACAGGATGGCGACGAACAAAAGCGCCGTTTATTACCGAAAACATTTCAAAATTATCCTTTACTTCTTGTAGCCAATCAAGTAGAATATCAGGATTTCTACTTATTTATTACTAACTCTTGTTATTTATTGCTTAAGAGTGATCAAATTATTACTGAAGAGAAACATCATGGCCAACTTCTATCATGCTATCAATCAGCTACAAATGATTTACGTGATGTAGATCAACAAATTCAATTGGCTTTAGAAAGTTCACTACTTAATGCACAACAGAATAAAGTACGAGTAGAGAATAGTTTTTAATATAGCATGACAATTGTTCACCGTCGATATAGGATCATTTTCTTGCTGAAAATATGTTCCAACACTTCAAAAACTTGTCATCACACTTCTGGAATTTACAGGATGACTTCCGTTTCCTAGAAAAATTGGTTTTTTCAGCAATCAGAATTATACGTTTTTTGATCCTGTCAAATTCATTTCTATAGAAAGATTATTAGACAAATCTCACGTAGCTTTGTTACCGTATTACTGATTTTATATGAACTTGTAGTGGATTATTTAGCTTTTGAAAAGTATTTTAAATGAAATATTTGGTAAAACAGCTTTCTTAAAAGAGCTTTTTATAATTTGATAATAAAACTATGGAATTTTTTTCGATGTGTGCTTGTCACGCTACACTAACATTTTTTTCATCGTATGTATCATTTTGATAAGAACTATCTTTTTTTCTATTTAATTAGGATTCACGGATCGATGCAGCAAAAATTAAACTCAAACGAATGGAAGTATGCATTATCTTCGTACTCTATATTTATATATGATCGATTTTCTCTGTTAAGATGCGCAAAACAATGATTTCATTTATAATTGATTCACTAGGTAAAATCTCACAAAAAAGATGCAGCAGAAATTCGATGTCATTTGTAAAAATTTCAATATTTTTAGAAACATTAGTTCCTGACATAAAAACAATGTCGGCATCAGCTCGCACTGCTGGATCGAAATTAATAGGAAGTCTAAAACCATTTATTTCAAGTTCGAAAACGGTTAGTATTATCTGAATAAAAATTATTTTCATATTTTCCAAATTCGTAAGATTTTCCAATGCGTCATACGAGCAGAAATCGAATTCTGAATGCATTCGTATATACTTATAACGAGTGTAATATTACTATTGAGTGTAGAGAGGTTAACCTGTTATTTGTTAAAATAACTTGGGGTTTCCTACGTCAAGTAAAAATATCGTTGACAATTTATTGTCTCGTATTATGGGACACTGTGAATTTGTCAGTTTGACATTATCGGACGATTTCATAAGAGCAAACGTTCTATTTTCTGAAAATTTCTATCTATTAATATCAAAGATAGAAATAGATCAAATTAACAATGACGTATTTAATATTTTATTCCGCAAGTAAAAATAACAATATGACTATTATGTTTTTTACCATAAAATTCTCTTATACTTCCCTTTGGTTATTAGTCAAATGCTCTTTCTATGAAAAATTGATGATATTAAGAATCTTTTATTCTTTTATAATATCTAATTTTTAAAATCTAGGAAAATACAGCAAATAATATTGTCAATCCAATAGTTGATGCTAATGTATCAACAACTTCGATCGAAGTATTATAATAGTTTTCATAGAGAAATTTTGTTTTTTAATTGATAAGATTTAATTTTCTTTTTGAAGAATGAGCCTTCGTCAAGGAACCAAGTTCCATCGCATATGTATCCATGTCAAGCGGTTGTTTTATACGATTTTGAAGGTACCAATGATGATGAAATGTCTGTTCGAAAGGACGAGAAGATATTTATCGAATCGAAACCTGAATATGAAGGTTGGCTTGTTGCTAAAGGACGCGAACGATCAGGCCTTGTACCCGAAGCTTATGTTCAAATGGTATCACCGATGGGAGTTCCACTTGATCAAAGTTTATTTTGTAAAATGTTTTTGTATTGTATTTTATCTGTTTTTTCTTTCTAGAATCAATAAAAGCAGTGCCTGGTTCAAAGAAGAATACATCATCATCATCAGTAGCCAATGATGATGCCGAATATTTTTCTGACGATTAACTTTATTCTTTCGTTTATCTTTATTTTTTTGTTGCTGTCCCTTCTCGTCCGATTGGAATGTGAAAAATGCATGAAAAAGAAAACAATAAAGCTGATTTTTTTTCTCGTTTTTCTCTCTCTCTACAATAGTCACGTATCAATTCTTCATATCTATATAAATGATGATCACATTGTAAGAAATAAATACAAGAAGAAAAAAGTACATAGATTATCGATCAAGTCAAAAATGAACGGACATACAAGCTGTAAATCACTACCAGTAGGTGTGCCATTTGAAGATTATAAACCACCGAATTGGAATGAGCTATTCATGCTTAAAGTTTATTTAACAGGTTTGATGAAATGAATAAAAGAATTAAACGCATTGTATTTGATATTTTTCTAGCTGAAAAATCAAAAGATCCTCGAACAAAAATAGGCGCTGTGCTTGTACGCGACCGACGTGATCTTGTATCAGGATACAATGGAATACCTGAAGGTGATTAAAGAAGAGACAGATTTGTTCTTATAACAAAATCTTTTCCTCTCAACAGGAGTTCAAGATTTACCTAATCGTTTTCAACGGCCCATTAAATACATGTATTTTGAACATGCTGAGCGTAACGCAATATTTACAGCTGCTCGACACGGAATACGAACTGATGGCGCAATATTGTATGTACAAGCATTACCTTGTGTAGATTGTGCACGGTAAGTTTTCATGAGGATTTGGGATAATTGTTTTCTTTTTCGCTGTATTTTTATTCTAGTGCTATCATTCAAAGTGGTATTAGAAAAATCTTTGTTCATGAACAATTCTATAAAATAAGTACAGCGATTAAACGTGATAATTGGATTGGCCATGATGATGTAACCATGCAAATGCTTGATGAAGCAAATGTGGAATTAGTTATGTTAGATCTGCCTGATCTAAAAGTTGATGCCTATTTAGACGGACTTGTTTATCATTTAGGTTGTTAATAACTGGTAATTTGTTGTATTGTCTTTTTTTCTGGTAAAATAAATTGAATTTGAAGTAGATCAAAAGATAGAATACATACTCATTTTATTCTGATTGACACATCGGAAGTCGAGTAATAAAATATTTGACACATTACCTTCTAAAATTGCCACAGCAATTTATTTTCTTCGTTTAACGCGTTATGAAAAACAAATATCCCGAAAGTAATAATACTAAGAGAAGAGGCGAAAGTATCCGTTCTTGGGTGAAAAAATAGTTGAATGAACACATGAATATTGTATAATATAGGGATTCGAACAATCAAACAAATTAGAGTACAAATAACTACTAAAAGCATTTCTATGATGAATTATTTAACTGGTTCAAGCGTATATATAGTCAAATAGTATTAAGTTATGGTGAAAGAATATAATTTTTATAATCTGAAGCATGAATTTTTCTCTCATTAGACTGTGAGCGAGCATTAACATAATTGAGAAGAAGATGCTTTATATAGAATTAAGGTGAAAAATGAACATTCGATATTAACTGGCTATTAAAAATGATGTTCTGTAACAAAATATCAAAAGAGAGTGTTACATATTGACTGTTTATTTTATTGATTTATTTATTCAATAAGTTCTATACAAGAAAAATATAAAATAAGTTATTATTTACTGCGTCTAGTTTTATTCTTGCGCGCCTATGTCACCAGTAGATTCACCGGTAACTGGTAATTTTGTAGTAGAACTTGATTCAAAAATAACTGATTGTTCATCTCTTAATGCGCGACTTTTTAATTTAGCTAAAATAGGATTATTTAATTTCGAATTGAATGTTCCACGAAGAACAGTGTCTTGCATAAGTGGTGAGAGCTAAAAAAAAGAAAACATTATGTTGTAGTGAATAGATTTTGTTTTTCTTCTTGCTATTGTTGTTATATTTCTTACTTCATAATCAGCAGGACCCGGTAATTTGTCAGTTTCACAGTGAAAACGTTGTGCTTTTACAGGCGCATAACCTTGTGTACGCGGAGAGATCAAACTATCGTATGCACCGGGTCCAGGTGTATCACTTGAAACTTCACCAGCAAATGTTCGTTTGGCGGCGCTTAAGAATTGACTATGCCGTATACGAGCATTCTTTGAGCGTGGTGATTTTCGATGTTGAGATGTCAATGCTTGATAAGCACGTGGAACATCATATGCTGTCGGACCCGGTATGTCCTATGAAAATAAACGCTGGTAAGACACGAAAATCAGTAAATTCGATTTACTTCAATGATAGGTTCTCTAGCAGTATGAGAAATAAAGTTAGCTGATGGTTGTTGCATTATTGGTTTAAATGGTCGAGTTTTAATGTTATAACTACTAGGACCTTTAGTGTTAGATAAATAGATTATTATTAGTATTAGAACAAACAGAAATCGAGATTTTTTACCAGGTGTTTGAGAGGCATCGTTACGTGTTATCATTAATCGACGCATGGAAGCAACATTAAATGGTGGTTTTTTACCACCTTCAAGAACAGCTCGACGTAAACTGTCATCAGCAAAACTAGATATACGATATTGACCAGGACCGGGTGCACTTGATGACTTGTAATCAAAAGAAAGAAATCGAGCGGCTGTTTGATTAAAGGGCGTTCGTTTAAGACTTGTTGGCTTGTTGAAAATAGAACTAAATGCTGTTACAATTTTATCATCATAGGTCGCAGGACCGGGAATTTCAGATATCGGTTTTTCAAAACGCTATTAAAAAAATTATGAAAAATTTGATTTGTTTAATGTTGATTTCAAATACTTTAGTTTGTGAACCAAATGGTGGTCGTTCAAATTCAAGTCCTGTTATATCATTTCTCGATCGTTCAGGATCAAGATCACGTTTTATTAAATATTGACCGGGTCCCGGAACACTCTAAATTCAAAAAGAAGGATTTCTTTTTTTCTTTTTATTTAATATTTTTTTTCATTACATCTTTAGCAACTGTTTTAAGTAGAACATCAGGATATCGTGGTACTTGTAATTCTGGTCGTTTATCCCATTGTTTCAAATTCATATGTTGAATTTCAAGTTTAAATGGTTCAGTTAGATCATAATCACCTGGACCAGGACCTGATTTGCCAGAAAAATCTGTACGTTTACTTGAATATTTCCCAAAATGGACACCCTGATAACTTTTAGTTGTATCATTTTCTAGCTAAATTTTCTTATATAAGAAAACAATTTAATGAATAACATAAAATAATCATACAGTCGATGGTGAATTATAAAAAGCAGGACCTAAACTTGCATCTCGTTCAGGCGGATGTTGCGGTACAAGTTTTCCTCTGCCATCTTCTTCAAAACCGAACGCAAATTTTGGATCCGGTATTGAAGGTGGAACTAATTTTCCATTAAAACTAAATGTATGATGGCGTGGATGCTATTTTGAATAGGAAAAATAAGAAAAAAAACATAACATAACATAATATAACATGCAATATTCTGAATGTTAGATGTTAACTTACTTTGACATTATCAACAGTAACAGAACGAGCTGTTTGTATTGAATATAATTCATAAGAACCGGGTCCTAAGAATACATATATATATATTTTTTTTTCCGAATGTTGTATGGGTGTATATGTTACAGGGGAGATTGAAATGCAGGGCTATCATCTCCCCTGTAACATATATGTGTATCTACAGAGTATACCTGGCGTGCCACCAGAAGCTTTCGAATTGAAGCGATTTGCTTTGTTGGCTAATGTACTTCCTCCCTCAAAGAAAAAGAATCCTATTGAATATGGTTATTAATAGAAAGACCAAAACAGCAAGCAAGAAACAGCTCAATTATTTTTCTGACGATCACCTGAGATTGATTATTGAATAATATCCTGAATTAAAGAAATGAAAATAGAATACATCAATCATCTTTTTGTTTTCTGTTTCCAACTATTCAACAAAACAATGCGTAGGATGATAAACCTATTTTGTTGCTTTTGATACGCTTATACCATTGGCATGATTGTGTTCAATGACCGCAAAAGAAACGACATGAGAATATGTGAAAGAAGTTTATATCAGGCTATTTGAAGTAAACAAAAAATAAAGTGAATTTCTGATAATTCTATATTTTCTTCAATGCTCTAATCATTAATATTCTCATCGTTTTAAAACAACGTCGCCATGAATTATTGTAATAAAAAGACAGGATAATTTTCTCTTGTGCATCTATATCTATATATAATTAGATCCGTGTAAAGAATTATCAATACGATTAAAAAGAAATTAATAGGTATCCGTTATGAGAGATTCATGTATTAAAACAAATGTTTTATATTTGTTATTTGATGAATGACTGTACGTGTCATGACTTCAAAATTTCATATGTTGAGAAATATTTGTTGTTTTGTTTTTGGTGACAAGTCAAATTATCATCAAAGACAAAAAAAAGAACACAGTACAGTAGATTCTTTCCATTCACTTGAAGTGAAGGAGCATAGCGAGTTGACAGAAAAAAAATCCTGCGCGGATGTGTTCTTGAAATAGCACCCTCTATGGTGGTCTATCATTGAATTTTAATAGTTAATTACGAATCATCTTCCGCCAATGAAGATGCAGAAGTAAACAGATAATTTTTTTCTCTCTCTCTCTCTCTCTCTCTCTTCTTTTCTCTCTTTTTCGCCCTTTGATTTTTTTCATAAGAAGAAAATTTGAAGAAACAACTCTCGCTTTTTCCTCTTTCATATATTCCGTATTGACACTGCTGTGAACACGCAAACAAAGACAGTTCTGATCCGTTCTATAATGTCTCAATCATTAAAAATGTTTAAATCAATGATTATATTTCAATATATCCTGATCTTTCTTGTAACATTAAATTCTGGAAAGCCGCAAGAAACTGAGGACGCAGCATCGTCTCCAACGGCTATATTTATTAAACCAAAAGCAATCATAATGCGCCGTCTTAATCCCCTTAAACTTTTATTTAATGTGGCTCATATTCCCGAAACTTCAAGTTATTCTGTTGAATGGAATTTTCCTCTTTTAAAAACTATTTTACTTGAAAGTTCTTATGTTACTGATGAAGATAAAACTTTGTTTATTAAAGAATTTATAAATCAAGTTAACGATTATGCTAATTGGTCAAACGAAAAACACTATGAATTAGAAAGATTTACTGAAAAATATTTTAACATATACAAATCACCTGATGAATTTTTACCATTTAATGATTGTTCAGCTCTGACCTATGGTCTTATGAATGAAATGATTAATGATCTTCAACCGAATATCAGTGAACGTAAACGAACGGAAATACTTGAAAGGGCAGCCGGACGTTTGTGCAATTCAAAATAAAATATTTATTTAAAATTAAAACATCCATTTTGATTATATGTAAAAGAGTAGTTGATATATTCAATAAAAGTCAAATTAACACGCTTTGCTTATCTACTCATTTTAACTCTAAGCTTTCTTGTCTTATTAAATATTTAACATAAAATAAATAAAACAAGCAGACAAAGTTATTTTCAATCTCATCTTTTTTCTTTCTTTTTTTTTGTTTGTTTGAATACTAATTCTCATCTAATCATAATAACCATATTTATTTAACAATATATAATGATTTATTACAAATAGAGTGAACAAGATATTCTAACATTCTTCCTTTTCTTCAATAGAAAATTCGAAGAGAGAACAAGAAAGATAATACGAAATAAGTTATCCTATCTTACTTTTATTGTTGGCGAAGGAGCATTGCGAATATCATAGTAACCGGGTCCCGGATAATCTTCACTGGAAAATATATTACCACGATTAGAAAGTGATAAGAATGGCGCATAACTTTCTATTTAGAATTTTACATGAATAAGATTCAAAAAATGTAACTGTCAATCATGAAGATAAAATGAACAAACCTTCAGCAATTTTTTTCTTTCGTTGATCATAGGTACCAGGTCCAACATGATCTGGTGTACAACCAACTTTAAGTTGAAATGAACGTGGTGCTCGATCATACATCTAAGAATAATTTAATTGAGCTTTAGGTTTTTCTAGATTTTTAATATAACAATATTGAAAGAAAACTAAATTGAGACAATTATCGTGAGTAGAAATACTCCAAAATTGGAGAAATACATGTATAGTCAGTCAAAGCGATATTAGTAGAATGAATACAAATCCATAGTAAGCTCAATTTAAGTACCCGAACGTTCTCGTGCATATGAAAAAGAAATTTTTTTTCCCAGTATAACTGATTTAGTTCAAGTTCAATTATGGACGTGATAAAAGACAAAGTTTTCATTTTTAGATCGTAATAGACAGCTTTCAAAAAATCATAGGATTCGGGATTCTGTCTGTTTAACAGAATATTGAATAATTTTTATGCAGAGTAAATCTTTTCTTTTTCAAAACTTTTAGAACATTTGTTGAGAATTTATATCAAGAATTCATTTTTGAACATAAAAAAATAAATCTCTTTTTGGAATATCATTGAATAGGAACAAAATATAGTACACAATGAGTTGATGAATAAATAACCTTCGAGAGTGTCTCATTAGCAGAAGATACATTATAGAAAACTTATTTTTTCAAGCATATTTATCGAAGCAAGAATACTTTTCATAGAACATGCTAATGTTTCTCGTTTTCCAAGAGTTACCTGTCAAATGGGGTGACTATACTTTTTATTGTTGATTAACTGTCATAAGCAATCGAGTTTGGTTAAGTCTACTCTTCTGTATTTCATAATATATGGTCTTACAAATTAATCATTTTTCTCCTATTGTTTGTTGTATTCGAAAAACAATCTCTTGTTTCGTCACTGGACTGCAAAAAAGAAAAGTTATCGAGTGTTTTTTCTTTCAATCGCATGAATATATATTATGCTAGATTCCTCAATAGAAAATATTTACTGGTAGAACGACATCGCTCGAAATTCTCGAAAGATGATGTAAAAGTTTTGTGTTGAATTTATTTTTACTATAATATGGCAACAACACTATATAGAGACTTTGATGGTCTTCTTATTCAAAAGAGTAAACTTTTTTCTGCAAATTTTTGTCAGACCAGACAAGAAATTTTAGACAAAAACTAATATAAAGAAATGCATTTGATATTATACGATTTGCATTCAACTTCCGGCATTTTAAGACTCATTGAGAGAGTCGCAAGAGCTTTCTTACACTATCGAAAAGGCTTACTTTATGAAACAACAGATTTCATAGAATATCGTTTTTTCCTGATTTGCTTCGTGGAGTGTTAACTAAGTTCTTAATGGATGACTGTCAACGTTGACTCAGGTCGGTTGCGTAAGAAAATCTGATATTTTCGAAATCATGCATCATTCATAGACAATAGTTACCAAGTAGATGACGCTAGAATAAAAATCATTTTCGAAATCACTCAACCATCGTACTGTTTGTGAAGGTACATTAAATGACGGAAAGTAGAAGACTAATTTTCTCAGCGAACAGATGTACTTTTCTAAACTCCGAAAATGTTTAGTAAACTATTTCATCCTTGGTAAGCATTTCGAAATGTGTATTCTGTATATAGTTCTTTGTTGAATAATTTCCTCTCTTTCACAGGAAAACAATGCAGTCTTAATCAAGAACTATTTCTACACTGTACTGAATATAAAATGCAATGAAAAAATAATAGTAATACAAATGATCATCTCTTTTTGTTTTCTTCAATTTAATTGTTTCTTATCAGGTAAGTCAAGGCCATTTTTCTAAATTATCAAATTTTTTCAATACCAAAACAACATCTGTTTGACAGTTCTTTTTTTCCATTATGTAACGATTACCGTTCTTTATCATACATCTACTGTTTACAATGTAGGATACTTGAATTGAGTACTCCCAACGGGAAGCAAGATATTGTCATTAGTGCTGTATTTTGTAAAATGTTCAACACTTATAAAACTACTTTAACTTTCTAAAGTAAATATTTAATGAGAAAAGTATTACTTGAAGGCATATAATATTAATAAAGAAAAAAATATTTTTCTCTCTCTCTCTCTTTCGATTAATGTAAAACCTAATTTTCTGTTTGTATACTCTGAAAAACTATTTATAGGAATTATAATTATCTCGAAATAATTATCTCTACTTACGTTGTTATAATCTAACCAGAAAAATTTAGGTTTATCATTATTGATTCCAATAATCGATTTTTTTCATATTTCATTTTTATTGTACTTTACAATATATTGCCATGACAACAGATTTATTTTATTTCTAATGCATAAATAGTTTATATAAAAGCTGGTATACTCATTGCTATTTATTGATTGATGATCAGGGCAACCGCCTAGACTCTAGAGTCTTATTATCTGTTTCAAAATAGAGGTCGTGCGGAACGAAGATTTCATGCCGCCCGAGAATGGCAAGATTTTGAATAACATCGTTTTTCGATGTTGTCTATAGTTTAGGTAGAGATTAGTGCAGTAAATCGTTGCTTTCTCGGCGATGAGAAAGGATTGTGAATCTCAAATGATTTCATCGAGAACATTTGGGAATAACGAAGAATAAAAAAATAGCTCAATTGAACTCATATTTCTATCTTTCACACTTGCTAAAATTAATTTTCACGCTATTCTTCATACTCCCACGTGAATGAACCCGATACGGATTTCGCGCTGAAGAACTTCTGACACATGTGACAACTAAATCCTAGTTAATTAGTTGCAGCTAATTCTCAGTTGAATTGATAAAAAAGTCATGATCTTAAAAACGACAAATATCGATCCCGAACTGAATCGAAAACGTTGTGCGCAAGGTTGACAAATGAGTGAAACTATGTTTCAAACATGTGCAAATTGTTTTTTTTTGGATTTTCTATCAATGAAGTTGGAATTTATCTGACATTGGCACTGGTTTTTCATAGAGAAATCTGACAAAATCATTTTGAAATTATGAAAAATCATCAAATTATTTAAAACAGGTTGAGATTTTTAATTTCATTCAAACCGAATAAAGATTAACTCTTTAGACTAGAAAAATAATATGACGTAGAGTCCTGTGACCCAACTCTGCCGGTAAAAAAATTCCTTTTTTGTATTTCTTTTATAACTCGAGTTATCCATATTGTAGAAAAGTCATTGTTTCTTTCCGGGATAGAGTCAGCATTTCTCTATCGACTGAATGATATAAAATTGTTAACAAAATAATAAACGGATCACAACAGAGAAGGGCGACAATAGAGAGGGGGTCAACATTCATTCAATTCTCATATATTCTTCATTACCCAAGTCGAGAAATCCCACATCGAATCTGATGGGAGCTTGATAGTATCCTACCATCCGGCAGAATCTTATAAGATTCCGGGTCGACGAATTGACGTCAGAACCCATTGAACTTCCGATGACATTCAACGGTGTTTCGTAGGAAGCTGGCATTGACGATCCAACTTCGAATCCGGAATCTGGCGATAGTTCTGTAGGGTCCGACAAATCCGATAAGATCCTACTGGATGCGAGTCGGATCAGATGGGTTCCGATTGGTTTTCATTGTTGGATTACTCGTCCTGGGTACTT
The DNA here is from genome assembly GCA_900239745.1 of Rotaria magnacalcarata. Classification (NCBI taxonomy): domain Eukaryota; kingdom Metazoa; phylum Rotifera; class Eurotatoria; order Philodinida; family Philodinidae; genus Rotaria; species Rotaria magnacalcarata. The sequence goes on from OENM01000776.1 coordinate 47,576, forward strand.
CGGCAACATTAGGAACACAAATTACATGAGCGGCTGAATTAAGAACAGGAAAAGATTCTGCCGGTCACTTTTTTTTCTTCTCACAAGAAAAAAATGTGTATAATGTTTATGAATCATTAAAAAAAATATATCAGCAGATAGCTCATGTCAAGATGAACCGAATGATATATTTTTTCTTACATATATTCTATCAGCTTCATAAAAATAATACTTTTTCTCAAATTCACTGCAGTTTTCCATGTAATCGGCAGAATTAGGAAAACATGAGAATTGAATGAATGTTGACCGCCTCTCTATTGTCACCCTTCTCTGTTGTGATCCGTTTATTATTTTGTTAACAATTTTATATCATTCATTCGATAGAGAAATGCTGACTCTATCCCGGAAAGAAACAATGACTTTTCTACGATATGGATAACTCGAGTTATAAAAGAAATACAAAAAAGGAATTTTTTTACCGGCAGAGTTGGGTCACCCGATTCTAACTCTTTAGACTAGAAAAAGAATGTGCGGTATTTAATATGCTTTTAATAATTTTATTGCTGGCCATATCAATCGTCGTAAATTCATTTTTTTTTGGTCTTATACACATGTTCTTGTTTCGAGCGCCCTCTTTCCTCTTTTTTTCCGAGGCACAGTATCATGTTATTGTAATGGCAAAAAAGTACATGTAACTACTTATCACAGCCTCTGTTTCATTTCATTCGTTGGCAAATGTACCCTGTACTTCGAACGTCTCTTTTCTTTTCTCTTCATTTGTGTATATCATAGGTAATACTTAGGTTAAGTACATTGAATATGTGTTATTTTTTCTCTTCATCATTATTCATACGATGCTTTTGAAATTCCAGATAAACAATCTTAATTATGCACTGAAATACAACACGTACCAAAACGAACAGATTATCAATTGCCTTTTGTTTTTACACAGTAATATTTTTATTTAATCATGTCGAACAATCACGATGATGAACCCTTATTTCCTATTGAAATGGGAGAAAATCGATATCCATTGGGAGATTCTCAACAAACTTCAAATGACGATAATAATGGAACAGTGATCGACAACGATGATGATAATCGTTTTGTTATTAATGATACAGGTGCTGACCAGTTTCAAACAGGGTAAAATAGAACTAAAGATCGAATTAAATTCTATAAATGTTCAAAAATATTTAATAGTTTAGTTGAAACGGTACAAATAACAGAAAATACAGTAAATCCACAAGGTGAACGAGTTTCACCACATGATTTTCAATTGCTGAAAGTGTTAGGTAAAGGTGGCTATGGAAAAGTAAGAAATGAAATTTATCATCTAGATATTCAATATAATTTCATTTTTTTTTCAGGTTTTTCAAGTACGAAAAGTCTCTGGAAGTCATCAAAGTGATATATTTGCTATGAAAGTTCTCAAAAAAGCCACGTATGTTATATATATATATATGTTTTTTTCGTAATTGATTATATTTATTCTTTGTATCCTTTTTTCTTTAAAGAATCGTCCGAAATGCAAAAGACACTGCTCATACCAAAGCCGAAAGAAATATTCTTGAATGTGTTAAAGTAAAATTTTGCTATCATTATCAAACTCTTATTTGTGTAGAACACAATTATTGACAAAGAGCATTAAATTACATGGGCACACTTTCGAATTCTCTCTTCCAAACTCACTTTTTGAGTTGTAAGATTAAGAAGAATACTTTTTTTTATCGTGTTTCACGCCATCGGTCTTCTAGAAATAGTGCATTTAATATTTCTCTTTCTAGTGTCCATTCATTGTTGATCTTATATATGCATTCCAAACAGGCGGCAAATTATATTTGATACTTGAATATCTATCGGGTGGCGAACTGTTTATGCAACTTGAAAGAGAAGGAATATTTATGGATGATATGGCTTGGTAAGACAAGTAACTACTTTAGATCTAAATAAGTTTTCTTTTGTAGTTTTTATTTATCGGAGATTTTATTGGGATTGGAGCATTTACACAAACAAGGAATTATTTATAGGTTAGTGCGTTGTTCATTTTTTTTTCTATCGGTCTTTTGACATAAGTTTTTCTTTTAGAGGTGAGAGCTTTGAAAAGAAAATAGAGTATCATATGTTTATCTGCTGTTTTGTTCTTTGAGATCTTAAGCCAGAAAATATTCTACTGGATGCTCAAGGTAATTTTTTGTTTTTATTTGATAATAATAAAGTGATTGTTTCTTCTTTAAAGGCCATGTTAAATTAACTGATTTTGGTTTATGTAAAGAGTCAGTATATGAAGGTACTCAGACAAATACATTCTGCGGTACGATTGAATACATGGCACCAGAAATTCTAACAAGAAGTGGTCATGGCAAAGCAGTTGATTGGTGGTCGTTCGGTGCACTTATGTATGATATGTTGACGGGTGCTGTAAGTTTTTGAATTATTTAGTTTTTTATCCCATATTATCATTCAGAATTTTCTCATGTTTGATGCAGCCACCGTTTACAGCTGATGATCGCAAACGAACAATGGATAAAATTATTAAAGCTAAATTGATTATACCAGCATATTTAACTGTTGATGCAAGAGAACTCATAAAAAGTGTAAGTCACAATTGAATTCGTTTTATTTATGTCACTTAAAATTTTGTTAAATACTCAGACGATGAATTATGAGCTTTTTAATCGAGGTGGCCGATTTTTACAACTCGAAGTTAGTTTTTCTTCTCGTGTACGGTCGATTGCTAAATACTATTTTGTATTGATAATATTCAAATGAATGTCAAACTAAATTGTAGTGTAATAGAAAAGATGATCGGAAACTCAATTTATCTTGTAATTCATGAAAAGAAACCAGCTTTTTCTTAGCTAAGATACACGTTTAGTAGCAGCACTAGATGATTAAAGTCATATCTGGAAAAAGCTTAGCGTAATGTTTGTTCACGTTTCATTTTGAAATTGATTCTCATGCAATGCTTTAGTTAGAATCTAAATTTTTAGTTACTTCGTCGACAAGTAAGCCACCGACTTGGTAGTGGTCCAGACGATGCCGAATCAATCAAAGTAATAAAACTAAAAATTTGCTTTAACAATTTAAGAAAATGTTTTCTTCTAGAAACATTCATTTTTCCGTCATCTCAATTGGGCCGATGTCTATGCCAAACGATACGAACCACCGCATAAACCAATTCTTAAAAGTGACGATGATGTTAGTCAATTCGATACAAAATTCACAAAACAAACGCCTGTTGATTCACCTGATGACAATATGTTGAGTGAAAGTGCTAATCAAGTTTTTCTCGTATGTTTTATTTTTGAAGAAAAAAAAGCGAACTCTTTTCCTTCATATTTTTTTTTCTAAAGGGTTTTACTTATGTTGCTCCATCAATAATTGAAGAGATGAATCGATTTGCTTTCTTTAATACTGGACATCGATCACCAAGAAAAATCCTATCCCCTGAAATAGCTTCTCAAACGTAAATTACAATTAGTTATCTTTAACTTAGAATTGAAATTTAACTCTCTTATTAAAGATTTCATTTCAAAATATCCGGATCGAATGGTGTCCTAGATCATGCAAATTGCGTACCAGCTGAAGCTATGGAAACAAATGATGATTCAAATTTACTATCATCGTCTTCTTCATCTCGATTCGCAGTCAAATCTTTCACAAATAATAAACAGCAAACAACGAGTCCTGGTATGATCATATCGTTGTCAACAGCTTCAAACTAATTTTTTCTTTTTTCACAGAAAAACCGATGTTTTATATATAAGAACAATATCAAAAAAAAAATTTTCGTCTCATGTGGATGTTTATTCAAATGCTTTTGAGTTATTCTGCTTTCTGTTGTAGAAAGATAAACATCGATATATTGAAGAAACGAAATTATAAAGTTAAATTAAAATTTTCTCTCTTCTTTAGCGAACACCGATCCTTCACAATGATCATTGATAGTAAGAGAGAAATTATTTAGAAATTAAATTATTTCTTTATTTTTAGTTGTTATGACACATATCGATCCATTGATAACACTCTACTTCCCTTATTATTTTTTTTGTCCCGCAAATTAAAAAAGATTGTTATCATTGTTGTTCTTTTTTTCTCTTTGTTACTCCTGTTTTCTTTTTCATGTTGGTCCTATTGTTATTTTTGGCACGACACATTTCTAACTCCACTTATTTCATTAAAAATTTTCCTCCAGATCCTATAATTCTTGTTTACTGTTAAGATGATGGAAAGGACAGTCATATTCTTTTCTGTTCCTAATATTCTTGAAAAATATACGTTTAATTCTTATTGTACGTGTGCTTATTTGTTTTTGTTTTCTTTCTTGTCTTGTTTATTGATAAGAAGAATACCAGGTGATAAACTTATTTCGTCTATTTATTTTCGAATGTAATATCTAAGAAAAACTTGCAACGTAATAATGAATACAGCGATTGCAATGAAAACGGAATGATTTTCGATGAGTTAAACTAAAATATTCAGTATGATATCAATAGCAATTTACTCGTTAATAGTAACTGTTGAAACTTAAGTATCGCATATTTAAACGTCAATCATTATTAAATTTGAAGCTTGCATGAGCTTGTCTTAGATGATAACTTAAAACGATCTATAAATCGCTGCTCACGTCCTTTTTGTTATCTGAGTATGAGTAATAGATAGAATCGATATGAAATTTTTCTTGGCATTGCTATTTGTAGCCAATCTTCTCTTTGTTTTCGAATGCCTCTAACTCAATTACTTGAAACTATTATTGATCTACGCATATTGTATCGTTGCAATAATTATAATATTATTCCAATATGTATAACAACAAATCGATCATCGCATCAATTGCGTGTACTTATTAAAGCAAGATCATACAGAATTGTATGGGATAAAAATAAATAGAATTTGGAACGCAACTAATTTCAACTATTTACACTAAAAGCATGAGTCACATCTATTTCATCCTTTGAAAATATATTCTCATTAATTTACATAGCTAAAATTTCTTGTTGAATTCTATGGTGTTGATTAATAACGAAAGATAAAACACTGTGCTTATTGTGATAACCATTTTCGATTGATGTGAACTATATGCCAGGTGAATCAATCCGATACCGAATACCATCGGATTATATGGGGGTCCTACCATCCGACGAAATCCCGTTGGATTCCTGGTTGAGGAATCAATGTCGGATCCGACAATCGTATTTCCAATCATAATCCGATTGTCGGAACCAATGAAATCCGAAGCATTCCGATTGACGGTTGATGCCGGATTTTATCAGTTTCCGATACTACGATCCGATATCGATTCCGGAACCAGGAATCCGACGATAATCCGATAGTTTCCTTACGCCTTCCGAAGAGCTTCGTCGGATTCCAATAGGAACCGACCGGAACTCACTGGATCCTAGACTAGGATTCATTCTCCTGGGTGGATAAATTCTTCTGCGTCTTTTCGAATGAAATGTTATTTCAATAAACTTTTTCGACAAAAATATCTGACATCGTCGTATTCGACCTATAGTTCACTAATATTTTTCTTGCCGATAGAAAGAGTCTTGGCTGTGAAAAATTCGTATATATAAGAGCATATTACGAGTACTTCTCGTACGTGAGATGAATCAATCACTGTTTCTTTTACTCATCAAAAACGGAACTTCGAAATTGATATGCGATTTATTTGTCTAAGTAAATATCAATGTATATTTTTGTTTTCATCATAAAAAAATAAAGCTAAAAAAACAAGTGAAGAAAACCAAGTAATTTCGTCAACGATAAATATGGCGTGCAAGCCATTGCAAATACTTACTCTTTATTACAATTTACTACCCAGGGGTCGAGAAATCCAACACCAAATCCGATAGGAGCTTGATAGTAACCTACCATCTGACAGAATCTTATAGGATTCCGGGTCGACGAATTGACGTCGGAACCACTGGTCGGAACCCATTGAACTTCCGATGACATTCAACGGTATTTCGTAGGAAGCTGACATTGACGATCCAACTTCGAATCCGGAATCTGGCGATAGTTCTGTAGGGTCCGACAAAATCCGATAAGATCCTACTGGATGCGACTCGGATCGGATGGGTTCCGATTGGTTCCCACTGTTGGATTGCTCGACCTGGGTACGGAAGTATATTTTATTATCAACATGCTTAGATCATTCATGTTGAACACAACTGAGTTCGATAAATATTCAATGTAGAAATGCTAAGTTTTCTGTTATTCAACTTAAGTCGTTTATTGACTATGTAGAAAAATCACAGTGAATAGCTTTTCACTTTGATATATTGATTTCCAATCAGACATTACGCGTTTTTCAGCCTATTTCGTTGTTGAACTTTCTTCCAAGCATACATTTGGTTTAAGAGATAGATAAAATCCAATCATGAGTGTAACGCTCAAAGTTAAGCGTGACTATTATTTTGATGTCCTTGGCGTTTGTTCTTAACTTTCATTCTTTCTTTCTCTCTTTGATGATTGCGCATTTAAATATGTGCTTTTGTGTAATCGATGCGATTCACGACATGAAGAAATGAAATAAAGCATAGTTCCATCAATACAAGAACTTCTTCTATCAGAAGTGGTCACGATGAGTTTATCAAAAAGAAACTTCAATTCGGGAAGGATGAAAGCTGCTACTCCGTTTATTGTATCTTTTTGCCTGTTTTCAAAAATATTTAGCAGACTATTTAGTCTTCGAATAGTCTTATCATTAACGTATTAGAACTATCGAATTATACTGATCGTCCGTGTTTATATCAATAATTGTGAATATGTCAATCGTATGCTATAACGGTCACTACAGTTTGGACTTCCTAATACTTTTCCGTATTGACTTCTCAAATTTCATGGATACGATTGATACCAAATTTTGTGTCGGGCAAAATTGAAGTGTTTAATCCAAAACTAATTTGAAACACGTAGTAGAGGATTTTTTGGAATATCAACTACGAAGAGGATCTTTTTCTGAAGTTATTATCAATTCATAGATATTAATAAAATTTGAGAAGTCTGATAGGTTTATGTGCTAGCTATAACTTTGAATCTTTGGTTTTCTCAGTTGGTATGTATAGAATAGGGATTCGTTTAGTAAGCGAGTCATTGTAAAAAATAAAATTGGCAGTAAGATGTTAACGAAGGAATGCTCGTAGTAGGAAAAGACTGTGAATGTAATTTTTCTTATCACTAATACTCAAGTCATCTAAAAGAATTTTTTGTTATTCAATCCATTAATTCATTCTGTCTTATATTAATGAAAGTTCGTAAATAAGCACAACATGGATACGGATAAATCATACACACCTATCAGCACAAAGTATACCGAATACAGTTAATACATGAGTTCTTTGATGAACTTTGTCTGATGATAGATTATAAAATGAAATAAAATCTCTTAAATTAATCCAAGGTTAGGGGTGTCACATTTAAAAGCAAAAAAAAATTATTAAATCGAGAAATAAATTTTCAAAAATTTGAATTTTAAATAAATTAAATTTGAAACTTTGTATCATTTAAATTTAACTAGATTTAAATTAAATTGTTTGAAATTCAAATTAGTTGAATTTTGAAAACTAATAGATAAACATAGTTTTTGACTTGATCGCTACTATTTAAAGTTAAATTTGAGTATGTTTCCTGTTTGCTAAAGTTAAAGCTAGTCATTCTTCTACGAAGTGTACTATTAAATATACTTTTATGAGTATCCCGGTATTTTGAAGAAGAAAGATGACGGATCCTGCATAATCTATAGAGAAATTTTGACTATTATGAATGAATATTAACCTAAAATACTAGGTTCTTCTCTCATTTAGTATTTACTACTGTTAAAGTCACGTATTTTCAAGGGGGAAACATGATACTTCATACTTTACGTACTTTAAGATACTTCACGGTACTTCAAGGTACTTTACCGTACTTCACCATACTTTAAGGTACTTTACCGTACTTCACCGTACTTCACCGTACTTTGCCGTACTTTAAAATACTTTGAGATACTTTAAAGTGCAAAAGTATCATGTTTCCCCCTTGGAACCTATCTTGGCACAATAAAGTAAATATAAAAAAAAAAGAAAATTCATTTGCTTCACTTATGTTTAATAGATAATAATGAGCCTCTCAGAGGTGTACATAGAAGACGAAACTGGTTTTATCTGATTTTTTGGACGGTTTAATATTGGTTTCATTGTAATTCTTTAGGAATCTGTTCCAAATCAGAACATATTCCTCGTAGATACTTTGAAAATATATTTTGTCTATGATAACGAATGGGTAAAAGTAAAATTTATTAAACAAATACTATTTTTTATCGAACTCTAACAAAAATAAATAGTTTTGCATTCAAAATATCAGCATCATTTTGATTTCATATTCTAAATAGGTACATCAATTGTCACCAATGGAAAGTTGATTGAATCTACATGATGAAAATAATATTAAAAAAGTAACTTTGACGGAAATAAACGGCAGCTGTAAAAAGATTTTATTTTGTCAGTTTTTCTAATCGAACTCAATATAGGACTAGTAACTTAATGGTAAATACCAAATCAAAACAGATCATCAGTTAAATGCAATTTTGAAAACAGCATTCAAGATAATCAACAAATGATAAATCAATTTAGATTGTTTTCATTCTGAATATTTCTTCAGTGAATTTGAAAGTTGAAAATGATCAATGTGCGTCGCTCAGCATTGCATGTCGATTCAAAAATAAAATTTCAAATATGCTTTTTGTTTTTCTTCATAATCTATAGCAGAAGTGATACATGTCAATAGTTTTAACACAAAAGCTAATTAGACTTTATTTACTTTCAACGTCTTTTTGTTTTGAATAGAACGGTCATTCAACAAAGAATAATGTTTACTCATAGTTTATATTATTAATAGATATATATTTTATTCAAATGTAATTTATCTTGAAATAGAAAAAAATTAAAATTTTAATACACAGTCGCAAGAATTTCATTCATGGACATGCCATCTTAAAATGTTTTATCACTTTCTAAACTACTTCTTTAGAATGGTTCGTTTTCTTGGTTAGTTTATGTGGTATGTCAAAAAGAGGCCACTTGAAGAATCAATCGCTCTTGTTAAGTAATTGTGAAAAAGCTGAATACCAAACCAATGGTGCCGTTAGAATACCAAAAGCTCCGGATGCTCGTTGAAGATGTTGATGTCCATTTAAAAACTTACTGCTTGTTAGTAGAATAAAACAGATAAGAAGAAAAAAAGAAGAGAGCAGTAGTAACAAGATTTGTGCGTAAGCTTGACAGAAGCATCAGTGCTGTAAAAATTGCCCATGCAAGAAAAAAACTCCCATCGCGTTATTCAAGACAGATTCATTTTTATAACCAGTAAGAAAATCAAAAGCAGCTACATAAAGTGATGCCAAACTAAGCCAAAACGCTCCGTAAGAACAAAATCTCAAAGCGCCAAAGTTGTTCCCATCACGATATTCAAGATAACCAGCCAAATTTAGAGTGGCTCCACCATAAAAGAGAGCAGCACCCATGATAACACCCATAGATGCGTTTACTGGCACAGCTGCACCGGCCAAATACATAGAAACACAAAATGTTGTTATAGGAAATGAACATAGACCGAGTGGTGTTGCATTAAGGTCCTGAAATGCGGGACCATGTGAATTTGCATTCGTTGTTGGAGAATATTTCGTTGATTCTTGAAATCTAAGAAAACTTTCAAATATTTTTCGATTATATTCATCCATAGGTATGGTTCGTCGTGCCGTATACATCATTGTGTAAGAGTCGATTGAAAATGAAATAAGAAGAAAAAAACTTGATCATGATTAAATAATCGAATAAAGTAATTAACCGTATGCAGTCATTATCCTTAAGATGAATTAAACATGTTGATTGTATCAATCTATAATTTAAAAGAAAGAAGCCAATTTATGAGGGCTTGTCTCCACACCCTTTTCGATGACAAGCGATGTGTATCTCAACGTAAAAGTTACAACGATTAATGAAACTAGATTTGATTTCGATTTCTCATTAATCATGATTCGTCTTTAAATTCAATAATAAACATTTTCTATTTTTGCCTCCTCTGAATCGTATCGTACGAGTTGATATAATCTGTTTTTTTGATCATGCACGTATATATTGTGTGCGCTAGACTACAGCTCGTGTTTTACATAGAAGACTTTTGACAATATTTTAGTATTATAAATTGTGACCATGTATACTAAGCATCGTTCAGACGAGAAAAAAAAGAAAATTCACAAGTCATTTAGAAAAGTTTTCGCAGGATTACCATTTGAAGTACAGTAAAACAATTTTTTTAATTTCCATAAGACCATTGTAGAAAAATTTCTATTGTTATTAAACAAAACACTTCAAGATTATGCGACTATGGAGTTTTAAAAGGCACTTATCGATTCAGCTCTCTTCTTTTCGATTTATGCAATGAAGTATTTATTAAAACGTGAAGAACGACAAACAATTTTATTCTTAATATTCAAATTTCTTTCAGACTTTTCAAAAACTTTTCGACTCTCCAAACGATAATTGATTAATTGGTTTTTATCTAAATCCCGATTTTAATATCATGGTATGTTTCGTACTGTTTTTTAATCTTCTCATTTTAATGGATCTTCGACTATTTAATTATTTTTCTTGAATTTTCGTTTTTGTTTTATCATACATCACTGAAGATCAGCATTTAAAAGTTGAGCGAGAAAACTGAATTATACAGTTCACAGCACAGGAATTGGCAGATTTATGAACCTTTTTTTCATGTTATCAAAGATTAATGTAGAAAAAAAAACAGGTCTCTTTATAATAAATTTTAGCTGTTGTCGAAGTTTTTATTATGCAAAAACAAAATACTTTCAGTTTAAATTTCTACATGACTCCATTCACTACATCCATATCCAGTTAGATTCTGTTCTAAAATCACCCAATTATCTTCATGCTTACCATATAAAATCACTTCGTATTGAGAAATTTGCTCAAAAACTTTCAAGCCTAAACCACGACCACCTGGATTATCATTGCTCACTCTTGCTTTGTATTCAATATTAATTTTGTATTGGTCATTCCATGCTTCAATTTTATTATGAATAGAATATTTTTTTCCATCAACAATTTGCCATTCTAATGGTTTCAAATGAAATGTATTTCCACAGTGTTCCAATCTCAATGCGTTGATTTCTCCAACGAATAAATATGTAGCCAATATATTCGTTTTCAGTTACAGCTATATGATAAACTTCCTAAAACTAATGAAAATTCTTTATCAACACGATGAAATTGCGCCCAGATCCAATTAAAAAGATTTGTTGGTCATGCACCATAGTTATGATCATGATAGGCGGTGGTATTAATCGAAAATAGTTTTGTATTATATTGAATAACTCCAAATACATGAGCACTTGGCATATAAGTTATCCAATCCAGTTCTA
>OENM01000777.1:0-58792 GCA_900239745.1 Rotaria magnacalcarata
TTACACCATTCGATTCAGCGCAAAATTCTGCATCCAACACAACGAAAATAAAAATCAACACAATCATATAGGCGAATCGGGGCTGGAAAAACTCGAATCTTGTGCTAACGTCCCTAACGTTAAAAACTGAAATGACCAGAAATGAATTCCTTTTTTGATAACTTTTAGTATTTAGAATTCAACGATAACTTCATTAAATTAGTACCAAAATGCTACTCTCAACATACGCTTTCTGTTGATATATGATTCGGTGAGTTTGATGAAGAGAAGAACCGTTGCGTCAGTCCTTTCTAAAACAAATTGTCGCCTTCTCCCCCACCATTTTTTTTTTCGTTGCGACATTTCTGGATTCATTCATGAAATCTATTCTCAATCTGTACATACTGTGCCGATATAAGCACTCGTTCTATCTTAATCAATGTACATAACGACTCTCTTCCTCTTTATCGTATTCTTTCTCGTTCTCTCCGGTTGAGTGACGCGCCCCGGAGAAAGAAAGTGTAACTATAAAAGGAGAAGGTTGGTTGAAATAAAACAGTTCGATATCACGATAAAACATTCTAATCGTTACACATACACCAAACTGTTAGGGATGGAAACTGTTTTTATTCAGAAAGCATGATGGTTTAAAAAGTTCTAAAATAAAATAAATCAATGCTATTCTTTCATCTGCATGATGTTTTTCTCTCCTAGTAGAATTGAGATAAACAGTGTATGTTCGATTATTTATTTTTTTCTATCACTACTTAGACTCTAAATGACCTAGATTAAGCTGTAGACAAAATTTAATATTCTATAAAAAATATTTAACAGAAAACTGTAGATTAAAACAGCAACTATAGGTAAGGCAAGAGCAGGTTGTTTCAATTGATTGCAAAAACGTCCCATTCGAGTCGTTCCTTCTTGAACAATTTGAACAGCAATGATATAACGAATGGTTATGCACACCTTCATTGTCATTGATGATAATGGTGATAATATTGATAAAGCATCGAATTGAATATATAAAAATCGCCAAGACCAGTACACATTAGAATATATTCGTTCCCTAATTTATCGTCATCACGATCCCAAGTATAGTAAACATCATAGAAGTCGGATATCGTGTAGTCTGATAGTGCTTTTGGTTGGCCATTATTATAACGAAGCATTTGTGGATGTAGACAACACAGCCTAAAGAAAAACAAATCTGTAGACACATAATTATTTGAAAGCCGGGGGGGGGGGGGGGGGGNGTGTACACCGCCCCCGATAAATAGAGTTTTGTCATTTACTACTTTGAAAAATATGCGACTGTACTATACCAATATCAATAGCTTCAAATGAACGATCATTTAGCAAATTAAAAATTATCAAAAACTATCTTCGTACAACTATGATGGATGAACGGCTGTTTTACTTAATGATGTGTACTATCGAAAAGGACCATCTCGATAAAATCAATCTGAACGATTTAGCAAAGAATTGGGTAAAAATGAAGGATAGACGTATCCAACTTCCATAGAACGCGCATTCTAATTTTAAAAAATTACTTTTTTGAGTTTATTATGCTTATGTGTGAAATAAACTAATAATCGTGTTTTTTTTTCTTGTCATGAGTTTGCTCGAAAAATAAAGTATTTAAATTGAACAACCTAACTGTGGTGTTGTATTAAAACATTTTCACTACGAGTACGTCTCTTAAAATTTTTTTACATTTTACACCCCCAAATCGTAGACTCTTTGCGTGGCCCCTGCTCATAAGTAGAGACTTATTTCATCGTCACGATAATTCATATAACGAAAACAAAACTTTGATTATTCGAAAACAATATATTCACTTTTCTGCTTACATATCTTCAGCAGCCAGTAACCAAAAAAACACCAATTTTATTCTTGCTGATAGAGAGTGGAAGACGGCATTATGAGCAATAAATGCTCCGAAGACCATTGACATACATAGCCATACTCGATGAATATTAAATGAAAATACTGGAACTTTTTCTGGTTCCCATTTAGCAATGACGAACATATATTGCCGAATAAAAAATATATGGTGAACACGTCCATTTGACACCACTAACGAAATGCATCGCAGAAACGAGTCAGAAGCGAACCGACTATTATCGTAGCTATGCAAGGACGAGCATAGATACTAGCTTTTTGTAGATTCAAATAGCACATCTGTGTCATTTGCATAATAATAATCGATTGTAAGATATATACATTCTAGTTGTCTTGATGAATAAGGAAATACTGGCATGTTTTGTTGACTACAAAGATTTCACGTGGGTCAGAATATAATATTCACAAAAAATATACATTGTTCACTGTTCCATAAACAGTGTATATATAAAAGTTGATCTCGTGTTCTATCGACCAAAGATTTTGGAACAAGAAGTCACTAGTTTTTGTATCTTTTAGAATGCAGTCCAAAACAAATGGCATAATCATAGAGAATGTGTTAGATAGTCTCAAATGCATTTAGGCATTCATCATTTACACTTTTCCAGTACGTTATCTGCTTATGTTGAAAGAATAATGGTAGAAATAGAGTAGAATGATTTCTTTTGGTTTCCTGTAGACAAACATGTTCGATTGTTTTATTCAACTAATATGAAATATATGCCGATAAAAAGTCAGTCAGTCATCGATTGTAGAGGAATGGCCATGAATTGGACGAAAGAAAAAGTGATGAACAAATAGCAAACTTCCGTTAATGTTGATTTTGAGATTCTCGACCAGTACGGTGAAGATATTTTGTTGATTTAAAAAATATTATGAAAGGTAAACATAGTGATCATTACGATTTTCTTTTTCCTTTTTATAAATATGTATCAACTTTTGAAGAGTCATGATGAATATCTAAAGCCAGGACTTTTCTAGCAATAGCTGTTATAAACATGAAGTAGTATATATTTTTGTTTTCATAGGACAGCGACTGTCGTTCTTACTTGCATCAATCGAATTTGAGCTGTGCTGATTTCAGAGTACAAGTAAAAGAAAGTTTAATCTTCAGGAACTTTTTATGCCTTTGTATTATTCGATGATTTATTTTTAAAATGCAGCTAGTTGATTTTCTAGTTAGGTCTTGATAAATTTATTGATTTATTATTTCACAAGTTAAGGAGAGTAAGAGCAGAGAAACGGAGAATATTTTTCTCACACGAATTTTTGAAAAATAATTGGTTTTCTGCAATATTAATTAGAACCTTCTTTTGAAAAGTAAGGAGCCGTTATTTTACTATCTCCTAAATTAATTGATCCATCGAAGAAACTGATGCATATAAGCGTATATGTATTTATTTCGCAGAAATATTCAGTTCCATGAAAAAAGTTTCAATTTTTATTTAAGAAAAAAGAAAAACTTTTAGAAATTTGAACTAATAGACTACAGGTCTAAAATTGAAGGTACAGCGACAAAGACATAAGAATACGAGTATTATAAGGCTTTAAGAGTTAGGATCCAGGAGAGCTATAAGACTATATGGAGTGATGTCATAATATCCTTACACCAGGTAACGACTTTTTAGCACAAACACGTTAGAGTATCCACATTACTTGCATCCACTTTTGGGTATAAACATTTATATATATATATATGGATACACCAAAACTGGATACGCTTAATGTGGTTACGCCAGATTGTAGATGCACTAAGAATGTATACTCCATAAATTATTACTGCATAGGGTATTGTGACGTAAAACTCTCGATACCCAGTGTAAATGTATTATGACATCTATGAAGCTGGTCTAGGAAACTCGAAATAATTTCAGTAGATTATTTATCAGATATGAGACATACAAGTTATGTGAAACCCATCGATAGATATTGAAACCATTTTGAGAGAATACTAAAAGAATATTTAGGAAAAACAAATTAATAGCATAAACCGAGATTTAATTTTGAATAGACCTTAATATTTATCTAAATAAATGCTGGAATTTTCTTTGATTTAGTGAGATCAGCGAAATATTCGAAACGATATGCAGGCATATTTTCATCAGAGCATTTATTATTAGTTCAAAGCAGCCATGGTTGCATTTCTATCGCCACCGGCTAACAACGATCTAACAAGTACCACTTAATGAGAAAAAAAATCATCCAGAAAAAATATCTATTCTTCTTTCTAATTTCGAATGCTAAGAAAAACAATGTTCGTAAAAATATCGTAACTTGTGGCTCCCTCACAAACGAATTTCTTCGCAGTTGATTCGATGAGTCATCAAATTCTAACTTTGTACGATTTTATTAGTTCATTTCATTTCATTTTACATATGTTAATATACTCAGCTCGTTTCCGGTGCTGATCAACGAACAGTGAAAACAATAAAATGTTAGTATTGGTTCAATTAAGTTCAATTAATAGTTTTCTTTTGACATATACTAGGTCAACGGGAAATACGCTCGTCGAACTCCATCAATTTTTCGAAGATGATCCAGATGATTATCGTTTGGAGATGGAAGCTGAAGTTCGTCTTAAAGCTCTCTATTCATGTCTTGTGGTAAGAAATATTGTTCCAATCATATTTAAATAATGAAGCATTTCTTTTGTTATTCTCCTCGAATTAGAATGCGACATCAAGAACAATGTTGCAAATTGGTTTAAGTGGTTTATTAACATATGTTAAAGCATCTCAAAGAAGTTCTACTATTGATGAATTACTCATATCAAAAGATTATATTTCAGAAATAATTACTATTGCTGCTGATCATTTCACAACAGTTAGTAGAAAGATATTTTATATGCGCATAAGTCTAACTTGCTGGAGAATCATGAAAATATTTTACTATAGATGTGCAATAAGAATGGGAATGTGCTTTTCTTTTCGCTTCGCTTGATAATCGAACAATATATATTATCTTGAGTACGATATCAAAGAAATTATTACATGTTGTTAATCTTAAGATAAGATACAACAGCGCTGAATATATACTTTTATATCGTATCTTTTCCTTACATAATCATATCTACAAAAATCAGTAAAAAGCAGCTGAGTGTTTTTCGTGATGAATACTCAAACTATTTCGAGTGCATTGAAATATGCAAATTATTATTGAATATACAAATATTTCTTTCTTCTAGGCACCATTACTTTCAGCAACATGTCTTTATGAATGTATGTTGCGTTATCCAAAAAAGTTTTCGCCATTTCTCATTGTATGTAATAACTAGATTTATTAAATATATCACATTGAACCATTTCTTTTTTTGTCCAAGAATAAATTTCGCCCATTATTGCCTCGTATTATTTATAAAAAGACTTCTGGACCAAGCGAGGTAGAAAAGTGTTTATTTTGAATATACAAGAAAAAAACGAATTTTCATTAAATAGATTTGTTGCAAATGTATTGCTCATTTATCTGTACTTGGAATACCATCGGCTTCGAAACAAGCGAAATCATGGAAAAATGAATACGATCGATATCTTAAAATAGCTTCTCTTCTGATCGATCAAATTTATTCAGGAGTAAATGGTAAAAAACTATGAAATATATTTTCAGTTATTTACATTCTATTCTATCGTATTAGATTGTCTTTGTACGGAAGTAACTGATATTGAAACAACATTAATAGCAGAAATTGGTGATGTTATTTCATCAACGGATCACGCAACAATTTTTTCTAATTGCTGTAACATATTGAGATATCTATTCTAGTAAGAATTTTTAAATTTAATAAAATTTATTAATATTTTTATGTATTCTTCAGTGTGCATTTGGATTCTCAAGTCACGGTTCCATGCGAACGGACATTTAAGATAATATCAAAAGTTATATCAATTAACAGCCAACAATTTGTAAGAATGAAATTTGCTTTTATTGTTAAATATGTAATATAGACACCTATGGTGATATTCGAACATTAAACACGAAGACTGACTTTGTTGTTAGAGCGACTGAGTAAAATCGCGACATAGAAGATAGGACTGCTTTAAATATCAGAAATTCAGTTTTAGCTCAAGAATAGAATACGATTTCAATAGCTGAAGGAATATTCGAACTCTGCGTAACCAATTTTTAGCAAATTGCACTCATTGTACGGACTTCCCTTAGGTTTTAAAAACAATATAAGCTATATCCTTTTGTTTTGCTTATTACACCTTCATTGTTGTTTGCAGGAAGTAAGTCAACTACATCCTGCTTTTTTCCTGCTAGGCCAACTTGTTCTCTAAAGAGTTTTTAGGGAATCCAAGAAACTAGTTAAACTATAATTAATTTTCTGTTCTCCTCTATTATTAAAAATTCGAAAGTAAATTTTAATGAATTATACATTGCTAAGAACTATTCTATTTAGAATGCACTTCATCGTAAACACAATTTACCAACATTGCTTGGCTCATGTGTTCAATTATGTGATACACTTGTTACTTAGTTAGTTTTCATTAATATTTGTTCGCTTGATAAAATATGTTTTCTTTAGTAATCCATCATCATTTATGTTTAATATTCGATCGATATTTGCATTATTCATCTCATTATTGGATCTCGTACGTCCGCAAGCTGAATATTTGTAAATCTTTTTTAATTGCATTCTGCACTGGCAAACATATTCTGTTTTGTTTTAGAACATTATCAATAAATATTTATCAGTTATTAACAAATTTATTAGCAATATTTCATCGGCAAGTACGAATTGACGTTGATATATTACAAAAATTAATTCGTTGGATTATAAATGATTCAACAGTACGTACACGATCGAAAGTACCAGTTGCATATTTATCAAGACCAGATCATCAGTTATCTCAAGCCGCAATGAATTGTAGGTTTAAAATTTTATTGAATAAAAAAAATTGATTTTGATTGCATAAGGTACTCAACAATTGTTAAACATCTATTCGGATCATATGCCTAAAGATCAATATAGCGTAAGATTCAGTCAACTATTATTATTTTATTTTACTTAAGTGCAATATACTTTTTTGTAGCTTATTCAAAATCATTTCATACAAACACTTATGATTTGTCAAGCATCAAGTATTATTAATAAGCCCTATGATAATGAATTGTGTCGCGTTGGTTTATATAATATTCTCGAATGTTTATTGATTAATGAAAGAGCTGATTGTTCGACAATTATTGCTATTAGTAAAGATTTAATTGATAATGCTGTTTCATTGGATTCGTCTGTTAAAGTAAGAATAATGATATTTTTGTTCATCGAAAAACTTTCTTCGTTCAGGTAGTCATGTCTTGACTAAGAGGGGATGTATTTAATTGAATTTCAATATTGAATGATTTGGTTTGTGCTAAGTAAAAACGTCTTACAACCGGGTTCTTTTCATAATAAAATAAAAATTTCGTTCTATTGAGATTTTCGGGTCGGTAAAAGCAAAGATTTCTGGTCTGAAACGAAGATTTATTAGTAAACGAATCGGGTTCTAACACACAATATTTCTTTATTTCAGGTTAAAATGGCCGTACGTAAGTTAAAACTTGTATGGCAGCAAGTCAATGATTCAACAAGTCATCTATATCAACCATGGTCATTTTTAAATGTTGATAAACCACGCAAAGTTCTACCTAATAATATAAATAGTTCAATGAAAACCAGCGAACTTCGTAATGTATTTATAACTCCATCAATGCCGATGATAAGTAATATTGAATCATCGTCAATATCAATGATGAATACAGAACATGAACGTTTAATGCATTCTCTACCTATTTCAAAACCATCATCAGTTCATCAAACTCCTATGGAAACAGCAGAAAATACATTTTTACAAGCACCACCACCAATGACATATTCAACTCTTGATGTTTTACTTCCATCACAACAATCGAATCTCGAAACGTTTGTGCAACCTATGAACGGTAAATTCAACATAGACGTATATTCATAATTTGAATTTTGCTTTTCTTCAAGAACATCACAAAGATGAATATAATCGAATATCGGAACAACATCGAAAACGACCAAAATTAGTCGATACACGACCCGTTGAAATCGATGATGATAATGACGACGACGGAGCTGAGCGTAAAGAAAATTTTCGTTTTCGTGTAAACTATTGCTTATTTTTTGGATAATCTATAATTTAGAAATTTTTGCTAACGAAAGTGATAATGGAGAACATGATAATGAACAGATGGATGATTACGATGAAGAAGAAGAAGACGAAGAAATGGATGAAAGTGATGAAATCGACGATGAAGTTGAGGATGATGGCCGATCAGAAATTAGTTCAGATGATGATGATGATGTTAATGAGCGTATGGTACATACAAATGGCATTAAAAAATTCAATCAATATTTAGGTATTGTTTGTTTCATTAAAAATTATTTAAAATAATATGACAGCCGATTTATTTCATTGAAAATTTTTCCTTGCATCACATTTTTATCAAGATGTAAGGCTAGGAGCTTTCGGTTTTTTGTGAAACACGATCAATCTTAAAATTATGCTGAAGTATAATGAGAAAACAATTCGACTTCATAACAAATGTTTGTCTCCTCAAATGCGATCAATGACGGATTAGCTCATTTCCAAAAGAATTGAGTCAGTAATAGAATATGCAGATAGACCAAAACTGATTTCCTCTGATTAACAAAAACAGCTACATCGTGTTTCACATTTTAATTCTACAAAATTTACGCTAACAGCTAATAGTTTTTTTTTCAATAATGAAACTTTTCTTTCTACTTTTTCCATTGACATCGTGCGAATTCTTTGGTGTTTGTTTTGAGTGTGAAAATATTTTCGTTTAGGTACTCGCCAATCAAATGTTGATCTACTCGGCATTAGTAATGCACAATCGGAAGCCTATCTGCAAACGATGAATGATAATCTTCATAAAAAATTTCGTCGTCAAAATCATGTTGATCAACACTATCCATCTGTACATCCCACATCAACAGATTTTTCACATAATAATAATAACAACGATCAAATATATTTTCCTTCTCAACTAAATGGCGATCATAAAAACAATACTAATAAACCAGCAAATGGTAATGGTCCAATATTATCGAAAAACGGTGGTGATGATGACGACGATGATATTGTATTAGTTAGCGATGATGATAATGATGATGATGATGATAGTGTAGATAAAAAATCAGAAACAAAAAATACCAGTAGGCTTTCTGTTTGGCATATTTTTATTGAACAAATAAAGCTGCAAGTTTTGCTTTTAGGCGTGTGTCTTTCTGAACCAACTACCTACATAGCTGATATTCCAGCAACATTTACTGAAACAGCTACAACAACAGCAACAACAATTGTAACCAATGATGCTTCATCAGCTAAAGATTTATTAGAAGACATCGATAGGGTACGATATTGTTCAGTTCAGAGAATGATGAGCATTTCAATATAGAAAACGTTTCTTTTTTGCAAATCTTATGCGATGTTAAAGTCTTTGAGAAAAAGAATAGGGCATAGAAATATAGATCTTGGTGGAAAACGTAGAAAAGGAAAACGCAGAAAAAGAAAAAATTGAAAAGGAAAACACAGAAAAGGAAAATGTCGAATACATTCGAATGATGTTACTAGAGAAATTCTATTTTGTTATTCTGATTGGCGCAGGGACGGATCTAGGATTTTGAAAGAGAGGTACGACTGCCTGAAGGGGGTGCGATCATAGACAAAAAACACATTTTGAGATATATTCCAGGTAGTATGAGCTTGTTTTTCGTTCGTTTTTGCTGGGAAAAATAAAAAAAATTATCAAAGGGGGTACGACGAGGTGATCGCACCTCCTAAATCCGCCACTGCATTGGTCACTCTTTCGCTCCACATATTATATTTCTGATCGAATAAAGAAAATTTTCAAATATTCAATTGATATATTGTTAGAATGGCGACAAACTTAGATTCTGAAAATAGTTCTTGTAAAACCCAGCATTTTGACATATCGTTTTGTATATCTAACAAGGGTAAACCATTATTAATATACGAGAATTACTTATTCAAGTCCAATAAGACAACAGCAAATAAAAGAACAACAGCTTTTCAAATGAGATTTAACACTGCACAGCAGATTTCTCAAGAAGGAAATCAACGCAAACGAACTATTGTCAGGTTTATCTTTGTTGATTGGAAAGAAAAAAATAGATGCATTTACGTTGTCAATTTTCTTTAGTCTTTTTCATTTTAAATTAATAAAGCATAATATTTCTCATTCATCAAAAAGATAAAGTTAATCATTTCGACGTTTTCCTTTTCTACATTTTTCTTTTCGATATTTTCCTTTTCTACATTTTCCTTTTCTACATTTTCCTTTCGAGTATTTTTCTACGTTTTCCTTTTCTGCGTTTTCCTTTTCTACGTTTTCCACCAACCCCGAAATATAACGGGTGGCCCATAAAGAATGGTGGTCTCATTATTTACTCAATATCGTTTTTGCTCTTCATTGATTTGAACTGAACGTTTTTCCAAAAGATTGAGCATTCAATTCTCTGCAAACTCATGTGTAAAAGAGTTTTTAAAACTACAAAATGGCTAAGTACTAAAACGAAGAAAAAGATCGAAAAATTTTCAACTTTCAAGCACTAAATCCGTTTTTTTTTGAAAATTTGCTTTCCATGTGAGGATCTACAAAAAACTCAGTCTATCATGTTAAAGAGCATTATATTCTGGGCAAGATTCATGTCTTCGAATTGTTTTTTCATTACAAAATGAGTAAAAAATTCTTCATCAGTTTTTTCGCTTTTTCTAAAAAAACACAACTGTGATGCCATGTTTTTGATGCTTGCACTAAAATGCATGCCATTCACTTAAAAAGTGTTATTTTTGACGATTGTTTTTTCTTTGAAAGCCAACATACTCGACTACACCCCTGTACACTTGTTCAGTGATGCAAAGTTTCGTTTGCAGTAGACTTTCTTGTAAACCGAAATTAAGGCGTTATGGACGAGTTTTCAGAAAATATCGATTTAATAGGCGAAGACCACTTTTAAAGAAATGTTTTTCAAAGATATCGAAAAGAGCGCACTTGAAAATACCAGAAAATATTTCTCCCNTGTTTTTCGTTCGTTTTTGCTGGGAAAAATAAAAAAAAATTATCGAAGGGGGTACGACGAGGTGATCGCACCTCCTAAATCCGCCACTGCATTGGTCACTCTTTCGCTCCACATATTATATTTCTGATCGAATAAAGAAAATTTTCAAATATTCAATTAATATATTGTTCGAATGGCGACAAACTTAGATTCTGAAAATAGTTCATGCCAAACCCAGCATTTTGACATATCGTTTTCTACATCTAACAAGGGTAAACCATTATTAATATACGAGAATTACCTATTCAAGTGCAATAAGACAACAGCGAATAAAAAAACAACAGCTTTTCAAATGAGATTTGACACTTCACAGCAGATTTCTCAAGAAGGAAATCAACACAAACGAACTATTGTCAGGTTTATCATTGTTGATTGGAAAGAAAAAAAAACAGATGCATTTACATTGTCAATTTTCTTTAGTCTTTTTCATTTTAAATTAATAAAGCATAATATTTCTCATTCATCAAAAAGATAAAGTTAATCATTTCGACGTTTTCCTTTTCTACATTTTTCTTTTCGATATTTTCCTTTTCTACATTTTCCTTTTCTACATTTTCCTTTCGAGTATTTTTTTTCTACGTTTTCCTTTTCTGCGTTTTCCTTTTCTACGTTTTCCACCAACCCCGAAATATAACGGGTGGCCCATAAAGAATGGTGGTCTCATTATTTACTCAATATCGTTTTTGCTCTTCATTGATTTGAACTGAACGTTTTTCCAAAAGATTGAGCATTCAATTCTCTGCAAACTCATGTGTAAAAGAGTTTTTAAAACTACAAAATGGCTAAGTACTAAAACGAAGAAAAAGATCGAAAAATTTTCAACTTTCAAGCACTAAATCCGTTTTTTTTTGAAAATTTGCTTTCCATGTGAGGATCTACAAAAAACTCAGTCTATCATGTTAAAGAGCATTATATTCTGGGCAAGATTCATGTCTTCGAATTGTTTTTTCATTACAAAATGAGTAAAAAATTCTTCATCAGTTTTTTCGCTTTTTCTAAAAAAACACAACTGTGATGCCATGTTTTTGATGCTTGCACTAAAATGCATGCCATTCACTTAAAAAGTGTTATTTTTNNTTTTTGACGATTGTTTTTTCTTTGAAAGCCAACATACTCGACTACACCCCTGTACACTTGTTCAGTGATGCAAAGTTTCGTTTGCAGTAGACTTTCTTGTAAACCGAAATTAAGGCGTTATGGACGAGTTTTCAGAAAATATCGATTTAATAGGCGAAGACCACTTTTAAAGAAATGTTTTTCAAAGATATCGAAAAGAGCGCACTTGAAAATACCAGAAAATATTTCTCCCGTAACTTAAACATGCGTATAAATTGTCGAAACATACTCCAAATGCTAATGTATGTTGAGCTTGAAAGTTGAAGATTCTTTTAACCTTTTTTCTTCGTTTTAGTACTTAGCCATTTTGTAGTTTTAAAAACTCTTTTACACATGAGTTTGCAGAGAATTGAATGCTCAATCTTTTGGAAAAACGTTCAGTTCAAATCAATGAAGAGCAAAAACGATATTGAGTAAATAATGAGACCATCATTCTTTATGGGCCACCCGTTAGTTTAGAATTTCGTGCGCACCGATTAATTCATCGTCATACTTTCTTTTTTTCACGGACTTTTACATCGCAAATGAATGCCTGTAAATTCAAATGAACATCTGTTTGCTTGTTTTATCAATTTTGAAAATGACGATCGCATGAATTTTGTTGTTATTTTATTTTTGCTCGATTTCACTGACTTTTTGCTTCTCCTTAGTACAGTCTTCATGCGGTCATGCCATCCGCATAGAGATATCATCTGTCGACAATTCTGCCACGTCATTAACTCTAGCTATTCAGGTATGCACAGATAAGAAAGAGGATAATCTATATGTGTAAATAAACATTCGAAAATATTATTTCCGATGATTTGAATTTTGCTTTTTAGAGTCTTTAAGTCATTGAATATAAAGTTCATATTTTTTCTTCTTCAAAGGAAACCTTGGAATCACTTCGTGATGCGGTTAATTTGGTTAGCGATGATTATGCAATATTTAATGAGGAACATAATTAGACTACTAAAAACAAGAGAAAATTAATTCAACGGTTATGTTTGTATGTTTTATTTTTGATCTATGTAATCTTTCTAAAAGCATACATCATCATATTTCATTAGGGTTATGTACATGTGATCATAGAAGAAAAAAAGGAAAAGTTTTTCTTTGTATTCATTTTGTGTTCGTGATAGACTTTTTTTTCTTTCATTTCCATTTCTCTTTAGCCGCTCAGCAGTTCTTCATGTATTGTTGTTTGTTGTTCCTCTTTGTCATTGTTATTCTTTTTTTGCCTTTGTTCTCATGTTTTTCACCTCTTTATTTGCTGCTTTACTGTGTAAGACGGGTGAAACACAACGACAATAAAAAACAAATGCAGATAACTGAGTAAATAAATAAATAAATAGAAAGTGTAGGAACATAAAGAGTTTCAATTTTTCCTATTTTTGTCCAATTTTCACGAAGGAAGTTGTCCAATACATGAATCGCTTTTGAAGCAAGACTACGCGCATTAGATTTAATCATAACTAGTAACTAGGGATATCTTTTCAAATGCACGAGTCTTTAATCTACCGTTGCTGCTGCTGCTGTCGCTGAGATACTGTATTTTTCTGATGAACAAGAAATCAAAGTAATCACCCTGCCTGTTCAGAAACACTAGAGAATATCCTACTGAATGAAAGATTAGTTATATTCTGAGAGTTTTACACATTTCCGTTATTTCTATACTCCCATACGGCTATGATGCAAACATATCATTTATATAAATTCGAAGCTTTGATTTGCTTATGACTTTTACAATAAACTGTCTCCACTGATGTGTAGCAGAGACCGAAACCGAATCGAATCCGAACTATCCAATCAGAGAACTAACGAGAACGATGACGCTTTTACACATAAAAAGGGCACATTTTAACGCATTATAAAATTTGTTTTGAAGAAAAACAGTTTCGAAAGCATTTAATGTTGACAGCTAGGCTTTCGCTGAAAAAAAATCTCTTTTAAATACTTACAAAGGTGTGCTTTTTGCGCGGGAAATTGTTCTCTTTTTTCGTCACATGTATTAGGAGTCATTTAAAAAGAAAGGAAGTGAATGCTGACGCACATAAAAGAAAACGAACTGAGTGAACGAACATGTTTTGAAAAATTGTCATTCTGTAGAAAATGATCAAAACACGTTAGACCTATTGCTTTACATAAGCTTGATATAAATTTGTAGAACGTCATGTTTCTGTTTATAGCAAGCAGAGTAACGATCTTCATGACAATTAGTCAATTGTACATAGTGTACCTCGTTGATTCCCTTTTGTCTTTTTTTATCGGAATGGAACCGAACAGATTTGAAACAAATTTGAGCGAACCGAACTCGAACTATCAAAAGTCGGTTCAAATTGGGTCTCTGATGTGTAGCGCTATGGAGCGAAAAGCGATTTATCTATGGACTAATTTCCGTCGACTGACTTACTATTTAAAAAAAACACTTACATCATTACGGATGATTTTAGGTTTAATCAATCATTTTTTTAAATTTATGTAATAACATCGCTTCTTTTTTATTACTTTTGATGATATCAATAATCAGACATTTGAACGGTTTTCGACGAACAATGTCAAGTATTGGCGCAATCAAAATTGGTACACACAATGGACATTTTCATTGTGATGAAATATTTGCTTGTTTTCTATTGAAAACTTTGCCTCGGTATGCTGATGCGGAAATTATCAGGTTAGTTCAAATCACAGAGAATTATTTGCTGGCCTATACGGAACAGATCGATTGTGTTCACGACGAGAAGTTCTACGTGTGATAGAAAACTTTTAAATCGATATTCATGTTGTTTGCTGTAGCTATACTATAGATAGGCAAGAGTGTGATTGGTTGGGACCAACATTTCTTCAAAAGTGGGAGCAACCGATTGGATATCAATAAAAATACTTCAGCGTTTAGAAAAAGACACTGAACTTTTTCTACAGCGAAAAATAGTCTGCACTGAGCCATATATATATATTTAATGGCATGATAAAAATTCGAAAACAAAACGATAGCATTGTAGACGCTCTTGTACTGTGGGCCGGCAGTTTAAAAGAACTCGGTCGTCATGCGACGTTCGTTATTAAAGATCTCTAATCACATTATTTTGTTTACAGAAGTCGTGATCCAAAAGTATTAGCCGAATGTGACACTGTTGTTGATGTTGGTGGCATATTTAATGCTGAACAAAAACGATTTGATCATCATCAAAAGTAGGATTTGTTTGTTGTTTAAATTTTTATTTTTGTCTATATTTATAGAACATTTACTGAAACTTTTAATTCTTTACAACCTGATAAACCATGGACAATACGATTGTCAAGTGCTGGTTTGATTTATGTTCATTTTGGACGAGAAATAATAATAGAATTACTAAAAAAAGAAAACATTGAAGACGGTGCTAAAGATCATTTAACTGACATTTTATTTGAAAAATTATATGAAACATTCGTCTTAGAAATTGATGCTATTGATAATGGAGTTGACATTGGCGAGAATATGAAGTAAATACTTTTTTCTTATAAGCCTCATCCTACTATAAAAAGAATCTTTTTTTTTTCTTCTTAATATGATTATTTAGATATAAAATTCATACAAATCTGAGTACACGTGTTGGTTACTTCAATCCGGCTTGGAATGATCCCAATCCGCTAGAAAAAGAAGATGTAAGTCACGTCAAATAATGCTCCTATCGTATTGCAATCGGACTATGAAACAAAACGAAAAAAAGCGAACTTTTTTACTTCTAGACTGGATTTAAACAAGCTATGGAAATGATTGGACGAGAATTTTTAGATAAATTTCATTATTATATTCATCAATGGTGGCCAGCAAGAGCATTACTTGAAAAAGCTATTACCAAACGATTTGAGGTAGAAAAAAACATTTATTTTCAGCAAATAGAAGATTTAGTATTCATTACTGCTATTAAGACTGATCCATCTGGTTCAATAATTGCTCTCGAGTGTTCATCGCCATGGCGTGACCATTTATTCGATATAGAAAAAGAACAAAAAGAAACTCTTGGCGATACAATCAAATATGTGATCTATGCTGATGCAAGTAAAAGTTGGCGTATACAAGCTGTTCCATTGTCTAATAAATCATTTGAAAACCGTTTATCATTACCAAAACAATGGCAAGGTCTACGTGATGATGAGCTAAGTGCTAAAGCTAATATACCAGGATGCATATTTATACATGCATCGGGTTTTATTGGTGGTAATGCAACTTATGATGGTGCTTTAGCCATGGCTCGGCGTTCACTTGAACTAGCAAATACAGATTCATTGAGCAGCAAACGAAAATCAGATGATTAAGACACGAATTTTGTTTTTGTTGATATCAATTGAAGCAGTGTAAAACACAAAAAGACAACACATTTGACAACATTTATTCTATAACTCTAAATATAACAAATACATAAGTATATATTTATATGCATGTTATCATTCATATTCGGATTCGTTCAATCTAATGAATGAGCAGACTAATCTAAATTAAACATGAATCCCAATATGAGCATTAACACATATACAAATATCTGTACACACAAGACAAGAACATTTTTTCTAAAGGTCGTTCTTCTCTCTCTCAATCCTAGAATACAGAGAATAGACGGAACTCGATAATGGTTTGATGCAAAGGACTTATTCTAGGCTCTTTTTTTTTTTGAATACATACAAGCAATAAAAACACAACACCGGATTGTCATTTTTGTTTTTCTCGTTAAGCAAGCGACTGTTCATGTGGTTGAGTGTAGCCATCGTTGTTCATTGTTCTTGCATGATGTGCTTGTTTATGACATGCACGACGTATGCATGCTTGGCACGTAAGTATGAGAAAAATAAATGTAATTAGCGCGATCATGGATGATACTGTTATCCAACTAATAAATCCAGATTTTCCCATTGATTTTTTACGAAATTCAGCGGGAATATAATTTGTTTGATTGATCATATAGCCAAGTGTCCAGCCGACTTTACCCGATGTGAATTTATTTACAACGCTAACGCGCTTTAATTCAGCTTCCTTAAAACCAATACCTTTTGTCAACAATAACCACACATACCAAGCATCAAAGCATAACGCTCGCTTATACGGTTCATTACCTGACGTTATTGACTCTTGTATACGAAGCTTTTCGTAATCTATGTCACACTGAAAGAAAGAAAAATTATTTATTTGAAATTTGTTCTTCACTATGCTCATCGAATTGATTTGATGGTGGCAGTCTAAAATGTTCTTTCAACAATGTCCTCGCTATTTCGTCCTTGAAAAAATGTTCTTCAGCAAAAAATGTTCCTGAGAAATATTTTCCTCCGAAAAAATGTCTTTCGCTTTCAAGATGTACTTTCTGTAAAACGTGAACTACTCTTATTCATAAACTCGATCATGTGATATAATCAATAAAAACGAATAAAATTCTAATTTACTGTCCACTTGTGATAAAAACAAATAAGGTTTTTCTAGTAATTCTTGTAGATCAATTTGTTTGTTGTCGAATCGTTCATACGTCGTTGAACAAATTTTGACTTCGATCGCTTTACATGAGGTTTCATTCCGCGAATAGTTTGAAAAATTAGGTTACGAACAGTAGCTGTTCCAGAAAATCTTATAAATGTATCATCAGAATTTGTATGGAAAATTACGTTACAACTTCGGTTTGTGTATCGCCAAAATTTTATAGTTTTCTTTCGATTAAAATTTTTAAATTGCCAATTATAACCATGAATAATTAACATAAATTTTCCTTTATTCAAGTATATTTTTTGTAATTGTTGGTTTAGTTGCACTTGGTCGTAAAAATGAATTTTCAGGTGATTGAGATGGCGATGACCGTTCAGTTTCATCAATAGTTATCAACTGATTAGATCCCATTAAAAATATCTGTTTACGATTACGGAAAAATATCACGCAAAACAAAGAATGACATTTAAACGAGATATTCTCTCGTCATTATTCAATTATTTATACGATAGTCGTATTCTCTACAATAGACAATTAAAATATGCGCCGATATATTTCTTTCTTTAAGGCGTCATCTATATTTCATTAACACAGTTCAACAACTAAAATGAAAGAATAAAGGACATTTTAACGAGGGACATTGTTTCAAGGACGAAATATCGCGGAACATTTTTTCCGAGGACGAAAAATCAGGAACATTTTTTCAAGGACATTCTAGACCGTATTCGATTTTATACTTACAACAGCTTTACGGCGTCGTTCTAGTTCTTCCCGATGAAAATCGGCTAATTTATATCCATTTGATTTGTTTATTGTGGGTACACCTATAAGAAAGAAATAATAATCCAAGAATTTTTCGTTATACATATAATTTTCAATACCATGAGCTAAATTATCAAATACATAATAATAGCCAGACAGACCAATAAACTTAATATTCTCTGGTATTACCGGTTGAAACGTAAGATCGAATGTACAATAATCTTTTTTATGCAAACAATTTATTGATCTATTACTACGTTTACTATTGAATAAACGAGAAAGACTTTGATTACATCGACTAGCATTTCCTGCGCCGACAAATGTAAATGATGATATACTAGTATTATAATTGGCGAATTTTAGTTTCTCATTATTCGTACATGTTGAAGTAAAGAGTTTATTTACTTTCCATGTATCATTAGCACCACGAACTAAACATGGGTCAGGTACAAAAAGAGTTGTTGATAAATTCGACGATTTTATAATATTGTTCAATAAATCAAGAACAAGACGAGCACGGTATCGTTTCGTAGCTTCATTTTTACCCCAACATAAATAACTGTGAGCATATGGTTTATAAACTGTATCGAATAGAGTAATGTTTGTTGTAAATTCCAATGGAATTGGTTGGCTGCCACGTTCTTCTACGTCTAAGAAGAAGGAAAAAAAAGATAGAACTTTGCGTTTTTTTCTCGAAATAAAATTTAATGAGAAAGCTTACAAGTAAATGTAACTTGTGTTGAAGCTCCACCTAAATCAAGTACGCCAGTCATATCTTGATCTAGTTCTGCTGGTGAAATAATTTGCCTTGATTTTTTTCTATTCTCATGGCGATGTTTAAATTTTTCTAATAGAATATTTGTAGTTATCCAACCATCAATAGCTTCTTCCATGCCAGTCAATATTCGTACCTATTGTTTTTTTTTAAATAGTTTTGCTAATAGAAAGTTGTAAGAGATCAGTTTTATCCGAAAATTAGCTCTGCTATCATAACACATAAATGTAATGTACCTCTATAGATTTGTGAGTTTCCTTCTTCTAATGTTTATAGTTAACATAGATTATAGTATATTTATACTCGTAACTTTATTAGCGAAAACTCCTTAGTTATTGTTTTTGATTCATTCTGTTTTTCACCAGGTAAATAGAAGAAACTAAACTTACTTGTCGTGCAACAACGAATTGGAATGGATAATTCGAAAACGTTTCACGTATTGCTTCAAGTATTTGATTCGCTTTTTCTACATTGTGTAGTCTTGCTAAACGCATGCCCGCTGTTGCACCAAGAAAAATTGGAGAGTATTTATGACGATTCGATGGTATTTTTTCAACAGCCTTTTTTAAACAAGGTTCAAAAAAACTAGGTAATAAATGAAGATGCTGTTCAAAATCAGATATAGCCTTGATGGCTTTAGTCTCATTGAATTTTGTTGAATCATTAATATTGACAGCTACGAGTGAGCAAACAAAATATTCATTGACGGATGATGTTGTTCCTGCACCTTCTGATTTATCAGCCGGCCAATGATAAACAAACATCTCTGTATGCGAACTACCGGCATCAAAAACAATAGCATAATTAGTAGGCGGTACAACACGAGCTCCGTATAGAACTGTCAAATAAATGACAATGGCGACAGCAAGTAAAAAGAGAATAGTAGAAACTCCTTGTGTAAAACTGATAATATAACGAGTACGATGTTTATGTTTTTGTTTTTGTTGACGCTGACCATCCATCTATGTTAGTTGGTCGAATTATAACACAGAAAATAAATGTTAGTAGTGAATATTGTTTGTATCTCTAGAATATAAACGATTGGAAAATATAAAAACAAAACGTTCGAACGAAGGTGAATAAAATATGTGATCATGTGAATGTAACCTGTTAATGTGTTGAAGTCAATATGATATAGGGATTAAACCGACAGAGAAAAATGAATTAACTTAAAGTTGAATTAAGCAACGTGATTAGTGTTTCTATCTAACAACGGAAATTAGATTGGTTCATTCACTTTTAATTCGTCTTATTTTTTTTTCAGTCTGTTTGGGATCATATATTTCTTCAATTAAATATTCTTACCGATATAATCAATATCTGTCATTGACTAAAGAAAGTACGCATCAATTAAAGAGAACGTCACAAAAACTATTGATGCGCATCTAAATGCAAAACATTACTGATGAAACGTTTCTGAAACTCTGCACAATTGTGATAATGCTAAGACAATTGTCGACGGTTTGTCTACTTTAAAAACATGCTGATTTAAAAAAAAAGACTCCTGGTGAGACACAACGATGAAGAATATACGCATAGATTTACATACGTATATTCTTTATCGGCCTCGTGGTTGTATCTATCTTGTTTTCTCACTTATTCTGTTTTTATTAGTAAGTAACAAGATATGACATATTAACAGATGATACGCATCCCTCTGTATTTTTTCTCTTCGTTCTCTCTATCCGTAACGAAAATATTTAAAAATCTGTTCGATTGGAATCGATCGTATGATGTAAAAATCAATCAAAGAAAATATTTAATCACAAGTTTTCAATGACTTACATATGATATATTAGATGTAATTTTTTTTTTCTATGCGCAATTTATCTTTGTAATAAAATTTAATAGAAAACTTAAAACCTCAACTAATCAGTCTTACACTTACATAGAAATCAATTTTTCTGTTATTTTCAATGCAAGCGACTGAACCTTTTTCTAGATGAATATAAATGTTCAAGCTCCT
This sequence comes from Rotaria magnacalcarata, assembly GCA_900239745.1. Lineage (NCBI taxonomy): Eukaryota > Metazoa > Rotifera > Eurotatoria > Philodinida > Philodinidae > Rotaria > Rotaria magnacalcarata. The sequence goes on from OENM01000777.1 coordinate 21,041, forward strand.
TTTTGTTTTCTATGTTATTCTTACAAACGTTTTTCCCGGTTTGTTCACATTCATGCATATGAAAACTCTTGCAAAGTAACCATGCTCAAGGAAGTCACCTAAATATATTATTGGCAAGGATCAATGATGGAAGTGCGTTTACTTCTATTCGATCAATTTGATCTACAGAAAAAAATTGTTAACTTTCCTTTGCCGTTAGCTTGCTCATGTAAATGCATACTCTGAGCACAAACGGAAAAGAATAGTAGTCACAATAGAAATGACTGATGGAATTGTTAATTTCTTCATTGTAAGCTTTTCCAAATGGTCATACCGCCTCAGTTACAATACTACAGATAAACAACATGCATTGTATAAAGATGCAGCGAGGAAAAGAGCAGAAGTTTGTGAATAATTCAGACATAACATTGGAAGATGTAGGACTGTATGGGGTTGATAATACAGCGATTACCATGATTATCAAATAAACAAACGCAATGGTTGATTACCAGAAAACTCCTCGGGGCTTTGACAAAGGTGAGTGTTGGTAGTCGGAAAAGATTCTAATAGCTGATTGACAAGGGATAACGGATGTTGCTAAATTTGTCGCAAACACAACGTCACACATTAACAATGTCTATTTTGACATAATTGAAAATATTCTTGATCAAGCGTGATGTATATTAAGAACATGGCAAGTGTATTCAGTGATGATTATTAATCATCATATATGAATGTGAAAATTTTACGTTCGATCTCAACCTTTGTATGTACTTAAATCGCATAATGCTTCACCGTAGAACAACAGTCTATTGTCTAGGAGAATTTCGATTCGTTCTTTTTTTTTCTTGTCTTTATCATTTATGGTCCGAGAGATAAAGCAGCCTTTAAAATTTTCTAAATATTTGTTTAATTAATAAAATTTTTTTTTTTTTTATTAATTAATCAATTAATTTTCTTAATCAAAAATTAAAAAGAAAAGATAAAAAGTATTTATTTGAATAAATTATTAACACAACTGATTGATAGATCATACCTGAAATGAGATTTACGAGTCTTGACGTTGTTTTGATACGATTTAAGCTGTTGATTTCTTCAAGATCAAATCCTTGTCTTTGTATAAGGAATCATATAAATCGAAATTTTATCTAAAACAATTAGAAACAAAACAATATGTAAGCGTACCAGAATTCTCTCTATAAAAAAAGAAAACGGTCAACAATTATGTTCGCTTCCGATTCTATGAATCGGGAAACGTTTGATATATAACAAAAGCGCATAGAATCCATGTGGTATAATTGATGAATTTTGGTAATCAAGTTAATAACCAATATCAGCACATCATTAGTTATTACTCAGAACATTTTCTATAGTATTACATTTCAGATAACAAGAAATAGTTAAATAGATAAAATCCTTATCGGGTTTTTGATTTCCTACTATTCAAAAACAAATTACAAATAAAGGCTTAGGCTTTCTTTTCTTTTCTTTTATTTGCATTCTACTCGAGAATCATTTCAATAAATATAAACGATTCATAGTACACATCATGTGGTATATATTACAAACAATGGCAGTTGTACGGCTATCCTACATATGATTGATTGATATGTCATTTACTCATGTGCATATGAATGTCGGTATGTGGTTGTTATGCGATATTGTCTCATGCTCAAATCACCAATGGCATATTGATGAAAATCAACAGTTAATAAATGTCGAAAATTAAGCAAGTTTCAGAGTTCTTAAATAGCTTATGAGGAACAACATATAACAGAGAAAAAGATCTTTAGGACGCAACATATTATACACGATAACATTGATCTAAGGAATGTTTACTATAAAAATCTTCTGTCTACTTTTATTCTATTAGCTTAATTTATTTCTATGCCAAAACAATCGAGTAATCTTATGTATGATGATTTGTTCTATGTAATTTTTTTAATCTAAAATAAATACGTCTCTATGTAAGTAGATGGTTTTGTAAACTGAAAAACAGATGACTAAAGAATTATCACACTTTTGTTAGAAAGCAATGCCTTCACACTGAATCAAATCCATTTAGCTAGAAGAAAAAAAGTATATTTTATAAACGAACAGAATAATTTTCTCTTAAAATAGAAACTCAAATGTGTTCGTATTTTCTATCATTAAAAGTGAATCAACTCATAACATCATTTCTAATGATACTTGAATGGTTTCCGAAGGATAAGTCAAATTATCTGACTTTCTTACGGTACAGAAAATAGTAAAAAGTAATATGTGACCTGTTTAAATACCAATTTGTTGATGACATGCATCAAAGAAATGAAGAGAAAGAAAAATGGTACACTAATACCTTATAGGATTTCTATAGTGTATAATGAATGCATGAATCTTATTTAATGAAAAGGAAATCTTATATGAAATCAATCCTTACACCTATGAAAGTTCTCTACGGCTTCCAACTTTGATAATAGTTGAAATAGAATCGATTGTCATTCAAGATGGCCCGTGAAATGAAACTGATCTATTTGAAAAATTGTTATACAGTAGCGCATAAATTATCCAACCAATTAAAAAATCGTGCTACTGAATATTGTAAATACTGAATAAGAAATAGTTAATAATCAATATGATTAATAATTTATATGAGAATGACGATGCTCTCTATAGAATGGTTGTCAACACAGTGTTCATCTAGATTTAAGTTCAATTATTCTCCGTCGTTGTGTAACATGAATATGTCGGAAATTCTAACCTGTAGCTAAAAGACTTTCATTGTTCTTTTCTTTTTGAAATAAAACAAAGAATATGTTTAGTTTTTCTAGTTGATCTGCTTTTTCTCCAGAACATGTCAATTTCTGCCGATGAACGGCTAATTTTTTTAATTTCCCTTACATTTCAAAGCTATTTCATTGACGTCAACCGTGTAAAACACAGTCATGAAAATTCATGTTTAAAAGACATTTACATGCTTGATCGGAAAGAAACAGATTCGAAATGAGATGAAAATAAAGAGATTTGAAAGTTTGTGCAAACAAAGTAGTTCACATAGAAAAAGTTAAACTATTCGCATTACTCTATCTAACAATATATAAATAAAAGAGAAAAAAAAAGAAATTCTGGCCCATTTTTCTCTACCTGGCAAGCAACGTAATTAATAATTCTAGTAGAAGAAAGAAAGTATTACTGTAGCAGAGTCAATATCTGCTGAATATTAAAAATAAAAGACTTCCTGTATTTAAAACGTAGAACGATCAGTCGCTTAAATCGCATAGAATGATTGAGAGAATAAATTTCAAGCAAATCAAATATTATCGTAAGATATGTGAGTCTGTTTTTCTTGACAGATAATAATAGAATGGAAAATTCTCAGTTAGTCTATCATTAGTACATAGAAGATTAACAACTGTATAGTATATCAATAGAATTGATCTTCGGTAAAATGCACAGATGATAACTTGCGAACAACTTATCCCGCGGTTACAATTTCTTTTTTCGTACCATTCAGTCAAAATATAAGGATACCTATGACAAAAAACTATTTATCGATGTTGTCAGATGACTTTGCCCCGATAAAACCTCATGGCTATTATTCCGATATGGTAGATATTGCTATCGTGTAAGAAAAAACCATTCGAAAATTAGTTTTTTTGGAAAGAAACCAATTCTAATCCTTAGAGATGTGAAATATGTATATTGTTTTGATATATTGTCCAAAAAAATGAAAAAAAAAATTACAAACACATTGCTGATGTCAATGTCGACAAATAGAAAAAAAGAACGACTCTAATAATTACACTTAGTTGCCTTTTAAAGATTTTCCTATGAAAAAATACATTTTTCTGATACAAACAGTTTCTACTTGCATAACTGTAAGCCATTTTGTAGAAGTTAATATAGTAGACGAGTCAACATCGGCAGTAAATTTATTGAAATAATTTTTCAACTCATAGTATGAGCATATTTTAAGCTGAAAGTAACCGCTGATAAAAAAAGAAAAAGAAAAAAACTTACTGGATTACAGTTCTTTTTATAGAACGAATTTCGGATATAATCGAATCACTGAAACGTTATAAATGTCCTTCTAGATCTACTTGAAATAAGTATTAGATTCAAGTAGAAGCAGATATTCTAATAATATCGTTGCCTCGAATTTCGATTAGAAAACACAGAAATTTTATTCTATCGATTGAATTGGCATTTATTTTTAATTAAAACGAAAAGGAAAATATAGATGAAAGTATAAGTGGTGTTGACAATCATAAAATAAATGAACTGTAATCAAATAATTTCTAGGCAATAATATTGTATCGATAATACATTAATAGAAACTGATCCATACTTGATATATGAAGAATTTTACTATTGACAAATTATCGTCGTTCGTTTGAGACCTTTTCATAAGTCATTGTAATACGTATGCATACGTTAAACGTATCTAACTAATTTCATTGCAAAACGCAAAGCTATTTAATAGACTTTTGAACGCTCATGAAATATTAATATTAGCTTTCACTTACCTTTATGATTTCTATGCAATTATAATATGCAAGCAGCATTTTAAAAGCAACTATGTGGATAGAAGCCGCATGTTATGACTGAGAGTCCTTAATAGCGAAGAATAAAATGAGCACGTAAAAGTAATATCGTATGAATTTGACCTTCATATAGAAAAATGCTGAGCTTACGAATCACATGAGAAATAATGTTTTCTGAATTCATCATTCTGATTGAAATAAATATATATTACTCTCGTACCTAGAGAATTTCTTTGTTTTCTTCTTATTTCAGCCTATTCCAGACAACAAGGTCAAAAACAGGCTTAACCATTCTCACCAAATGTTTTTGATGAATTTTTGATCTCATCGTTCCTCTATTTGGCATAAAATAAAGAAAAATATCAACAGATGATTTATTAAACATCTGGCCATTTTCACACATTCTTACGACTATAGGAAACGTCATTTAAATTTAGTGCTATAAGAATACATATTGATACATATTGGTACCTATGCAAATGATCTCACGAGACTCATTATGCAAGAAAAAAAATAATGAAACGAATAACACTTGCATTGATTAATCGAGAATCTTCACCGACAGAAAAATATTACTACGTGACCCAACGAAACATTGATTTATTCATCGATAATCTCATGCTAAAAAATAAAGCCTATAAGCAGTTCGTTCAAAGAAAAACTAAATTGTGTAAAATATGCGTAACTAGTTGACGATTTCCTTTAAAAAACAGCAATGAAACAAAACTTATGTTTATTTAATCAGAGCTTAAAAAGAAGATATACATATATTCTATGAATAAAATATTTTCCTAATTTTCTTACTGTTATATATAGACCTCTATCTAAACGAAATTTCTTAATAAAATTTGTTTTTGTTATTTGTCGATAATCGCAACCAACTGTGGTTGGCCTTATCATTATTATAAGGTCATTAGACACGCGTTAAATAAAAATTTTCGAAAATACTAAAGTTTGTTTTTAACGAGACTATTTTTTTATTGTCATAAATCGGTTAAAAATTACACATAGACATATATCGATATAAAACTTTGATAGACGGTGACTCATTTTCTTCATTCTTTCTTTTCTTTTTTTGCATTTATTTGGTCTGTTGTTAGTGATGTTGTCTTCGTCCTCCTACACGTAATGCCACGTCGTACTGTATTTTTCAATATCTTACGTTTTTGTTAGTTCGTATGAACATTTCTATTTTTTTATTCTACTAATCAAAAATGTCAATATGTAACTAAAGCCCATCGAACAGTTGTAAGGGTATCTATGATATTTATTTATTCATTCTAAGCAGAAAAAAAGAAAATAACAATTGACTCACGTTAGTACTTTAGAATTTGAGTTTCTCATCTCTAGTTTTTATTCAATTTAGCGTCGTAATATTTAATAGACAGTAGGAAAAAGTTGTTTTTTTATTATTAATCTTGTGAGCATGATTGTGTAGTTGAAAAGAAGTGCGTAAAGTCCAATAGGCCAACAAGTGAGCACAATGAATTTTACACAATAGTAAAATTCTTTTTGCTTTTGTTTTAATTGAACCATAAAAATTATATGCTGACGTATTCAATCGATATATCTGCTAATATGCCTAATATTTTATGCATGTCTATCATCAATCTGATTTATTTTTCTAAATAAATGTTCTATTTTCCAACGCAAATGATTTTATAATTATCTAAAATTTTATTTTTCAGTATCGTTTAGCATTTTTTCTCTATTGTTAAATTGAATAATTTTTTGTTATGAAATTTTTAGATTGTTATTTGTATACTAATAAATCATAAATATGGGTTTAACAATATCATCACTTTTTCAACAGTTATTCGGCAAAAAACAAATGCGTATTTTAATGGTTGGTCTCGATGCCGCCGGTAAGTTTTTATTTGAATGAACTTTAGAAACAGTAAATTATGTTTGTCTTTAGGTAAAACAACAATACTTTACAAACTTAAATTAGGTGAAATTGTTACAACAATTCCAACCATTGGTATGTGTACTGTTGATTGTTTTTTCTTTGCAAGTTTTAATATTCTAATTTTTAGGTTTTAATGTCGAAACAGTTGAATACAAAAATATTAGTTTTACCGTATGGGATGTCGGCGGTCAGGTGCGTAACTAAGAAAGAAATTGGTTTTCATTTTTTCGATGATTCATTTAGGATAAAATTCGGCCATTATGGCGACATTATTTTCAAAATACTCAAGGTTAAAAAATAGCATAATATTTTGTACGAAAGTGCTTTCTAAATAAAATATTTTTTAGGTCTTATTTTCGTTGTTGATAGCAATGATCGTGAGCGTATTGGTGAAGCACGTGAAGAACTTCAACGAATGCTTTCCGAAGATGAACTTCGAGAGGCTATCATACTTATTTTTGCCAACAAACAAGTAAGAAATGTTAAAATCTAATCAACCGAAAATATTCTTGTTCATTTCGATAGGATTTACCAAATGCAATGAATGCAGCCGAAATAACAGATAAATTAGGTCTTCATTCATTACGCAATCGTAACTGGTATATCCAAGCAGCATGTGCAACAAGTGGCGATGGTCTTTACGAAGGTCTTGATTGGTTATCGAATCAATTGAAAAACGTGAAATAAAAAAATCAAGTGAAACAAAAATAAACAATAAAAAACGCTCATATATATATATATATATATACATTTACAGATATATATATAGATTCCATAATTTTTTTTCTTGTTCTATTAGTTCATGTGCTTGTTGTTTTACCCTAATAAAATTCAAAGATAAAACCGAAAGGTCCGTCATTTTATTTCGTCGCTTAACTTTTATTTATTTGTAAGTGCACATTTCTAACTGCTGTTGTTGCCTTTTTTTCTTGGTTTGGTTTCTTATTTATTGGGTTATACGTTTGTTTTTTTCGATTGACAAAACTTTTTTCCCTATTCATTTGTTTCCCTTTTGTTCGTCTTATTTCTGAAGTTAAAAAAAATAAAAAGAAGATACAAATGTATATGACTATGAGCTTAGTATTAAAAACAATTTATGTTTGATTTCTATTTGAGATATGTCTGAATCAGATATGAAAAAATTCGATGTCTGTATTGTTGGTAGTTGTAATGTTGATTTAATCAGGTAAATTCTGATCGCTTCAGTAAGCTTTATTTCCTCTCTAAAGTTATGTTGATCGTACGCCAAAAATCGGTGAAACAATTGAAGGGAAGAAATTTGAAAAAGGCTTTGGTGGTAAAGGAGCTAATCAATGTGTACAAGCTGCTAAATTAGGTGGCAAAGTAGCCATGATTGGCAAAGTAAGACAACGACGATATCAACAGTCATAAGACTTTCTTTTCTTATATTGTAGCTTGGTAATGATATTTTTGGCAAAGAATATCTTGAGAGTTTAAAACAATTAGGAATTAATACAGGTGAAAAGAAAACGAAATACTGACTCTTCTTATTTCGTATATTTGCATATTAGATCATGTCAGTATAACAGATGAAGCAGCTACTGGCGTTGCTCCAATTATTGTGGACAAAGACGGTGTTTAGCTTGGTTTTAGTTCTTTTCTTTTCGTCTCTATCGATTATATTTAGGACAAAATTCAATCATTGTTATACTTGGTGCTAATCTGTTACTCAATGAAGATGATATACAAAAAGCTGAAGATATAATTCGGCAATCAAAAGTTGTTGTTTGTCAACTTGAAATTCGACTAGAAACAGTTATTAAAACATTTGAAATTGCAAAAAAATATTCAGGTGAATAGAAATTTTCAATAGCAAATTCCATTGTCTTATTTATAACTTTAATAGTTCTATCAATTTTAAATCCTGCCCCAATGTCAGTAAAATTAAATCAAAATCTTATAAAATTTGCCGATGTTATCTGTCCAAATCAAACGGAAGTAATATCATAGAAGTAAATTTTTATTTATTAGTTCGTTTTTCATCAATAGGCAGAGATATTGTGCGGTTTTAATGTCGAAACAATTGATGATGCTAAAGAAGCATGTAAAAAATTACTTGAATTAGGCTGTCGAATAGTTATTATTACAATGGGTAGTCAAGGTGCTGTTGTATCGAATGGGCACGATCAATGCGAACATGTTGAAATTGAAAAATGTTCTTCTGTATGCGATTCTACAGGTGCAGGTGATTCATTTGTTGGCACTTTAGCATTATTAATGGCTCGAGAGGAAAAAATGCCCTTAAAAGAACAAGTAAAACGTGCTTGTCGCGTTGCTAGTCAATCAGTGGAGAAAACAGGCACACAAACAAGTTACCCAACCACAGATGAACTTCGATTTAATCTATTTGGCTAAGATTCTTTAATAAGAATAAAAATGATTTTCTTTTCGTGCAAAAATAAATTGAAAAAATCTGATCCTTTGCAATAAAAATGAATGCTTCAAATACTTCTTTTAAAATTTTGCTAATAAATTTTAAACTTAACTAGTACTATGAATTGAAGTTAATTATGTACGTAGGAAACTGTTGATTGCTTCGGTTTCGGTCTGATAAAACTATTCTATAGAATGCTTTCCTATCAGGTCTAAGAGACAATTTTGAGTACTCCTTTTTTCACTATTTGTTCAGCCGTGTAGCGAGCAGCTCTTTCATTTACATCTAGTGAATTATGTTTTGATTTATAGGAAATTTCGCTTTGAATATTCAAGCATAGCCTGTAGTTCCGGTTTCCGCAATACCGAGTGCGTAGGAGAAAAAACTCTATTCTGTGATCAATCAATAGTTATTTTTCTTAGAAATAGATCTTTATATGGAAATATTTAATCCAAATGTTTCATATAAACTAGAAATATCATCGAAAGATCATTCACTTTTTCTCGTCATTGTCAGCGTACGCAATAGGAAACATATGGTTAATCATGACCCATATAGAAAAGGTATTGTTGTTTATCGGCTGACTAATGAGAAGAAAATAATTCAATTTTATATAGTATGATAGTAGCAAGAAATAGAATTTTTCCCGACATTTACTTGAAATCACTCAACAAAATTTGAAATGAAAAAAAAAATGATCGATCAAAATTCTTACAGTTAGAATAAAACATTACTTGGTATTATGGAAAAAGTACCACATCATCCTAAATTCTTTTGCTTCTTTGTATTCATTGCGCCATAATCTCGTTCTCTTGTTGCTTGGCAACAATCCCTACAAGTACGACATCTCACAGTTTAATTTAGCAGATATCCAAAGTATGTAGAATGGAAAAAATAAACAGAGTCCTTATGAGTTACGTAGTCACACTCTTGACAAAAAACAAAAATAGTACACTTGTCATACGTTATGACTAATAAACTCATCCGATTTGGTAATTGAATAAATCAATTTTTGCTTTGACTTTCGTTTTAGATGTTGTTCGAAGGTCCACTCAGTAAGTGGACGAATGTCATACAAGGCTGGCAATATCGCTGTTTTGTTCTGGATCCTACTCAAGGGATGCTTATCTATTATACAGTAAAATTTTGAAAAAAAAAAACGAAATTTTGTATATTTTATAAAATAATTTATTTTAGTCTAAAGAAAATATGGCCAAAGGCGAACGGCGTGGCGTAGTTTTATTAAGAGTATATCACAAAAAGATTAACATTTTTGTTCTTTATTGAATATTATTCTATTTTCTTAGGGAGCCTTTTTAGGTATTGACTCCGAAGATGATAGTACGGTAATGCAAATCAAATTTAGTTATTTCGCATATCTACATTGTAATTTATTAGTTTACAATTCGATCTCATGGCAAAACATTTCATTTTCAGGGTATGATGTATTTTGTAACATTTTATCTTATCTTAAAGTCAATATTTCTTCTTTTTTTTAGCTCGTGATGCCGAAGAACGACAAAAATGGATATCGAATTTAGAAGAGGCTATAAGTTTGAATAGTATTAACACGGTAAGTTTTATTATTATCTGATTTTTATAAGAAAAATAGTTTTCAATTTATTAGGAAAAATTATCTATTTCAAATACGTCATTATTTGAACGTAAAATATCGGAAGCTGATGCATATTTACAATTGCTAATTGATCAAGTTAATGTAAGAAAATTCGACATTGATTTTTAATGAAACGATTTATACGTTTATTTTTTTAGGAACTTGAACAAAAATATAATCAAGAAGAAGATACAAGAGAACAAGAATGTTCTCGGCGCGTTATTGCGTCGGCGAAAGTATGATAAATAGTTTTCTATTTTAAGAAATAAAATTTTACTAACTTTATTTATAGAGATTAATTGAAGCTGTGAAATATTCTATTGTTTCATTACAATTGGCAAAAGTACGCATAATTAATATTCTATCTTAGGATCTCTATATCTATTGTCGGATGAACTTAAACTTCAGTCAGAATAGCAAAAAGAACTATTGAGTCACATCAGTTTTTAGTAAGAAATTCGAGATTTGCGATAAGTAAATTGTTCGCTATATTTTTTGTTTTTGAGATGAACAACACGAGTTCAGAGTGCACGATTTACATCGAAAGAATTTAACTTCAGCAAAAAATGAATATAATATTCACCTTATCACCTATATTGCCAAATACTACGACCTTTCTTTCGTTTTAAATGTCAAGATGTGACGAAAAAAGATTTTTCTATTAAGGACAAGTATGGCATTCGTTTCTTTCGAATAGAAAATTTCGATTTTCAATACGATATTACAATTGTTAAAACGCGCGCGAAAATTTCCTCTTTTGATCGATTGGATACTTACAATTCATAAAAGAACCGGATAAATATTGAGACATTCGCATTGTTTTAGGCTTTTATGTAATCTAATATTCGCTACAGAAACATTGATTAACTAAGTGAGTATAACATTCGACAAGGTTTAGTCAACCATGAAGAAAACAAAATTTATATCGAATGTTACATTGCTAGTAATTTATGATAACACATGATAAAAGAAAAAAAGGAACGAATGTCAGTGCTAGTTATACAAGTATGCCAAGTTTATCGAATTAGTTGCCATAATCTAATTTATCCTATTTCCATTTCCTGAAGAATATTACAATAGATTGTCTGCTGACAAGCGCTGCCTTCACGGATTCCACAATAAGACATAACTAAAAAAGTCACCCGGTATCGGTCGACTAGCATGAACTCTAAATGCATGTTGTTAGTGCTATACGCTAAATTCGAATGGGTTCTATTGCTAAAGAAAGCAGTTTTGATGTAGCGAATTTTGAAAACATTATTAGGCGGTAATAAATACTTGACAGAACTTAAATATTTGTATGTATCAAAATAGGAGAAACTGAATCGGAGTTTGGATTAAATAGAATTGGGTTAATGTAGTTTGGATTTTTTTTCTATCATATTACTCTATAAAACTAAAAATAAAGAATAAGAACATTTCGATGTGTTGTGCATAGGTTCACATGGATCCGCATAGTGATGTTACAGCAGATGTTGATTATCAAGCTGTATTATCACATATGAATATTCATAAAGGTAGAAAATTTGATTTTAATTTGATTTAATGTACGATCGGTTTTGTTTCTTGTTATCAGATAAAATACTTCATCATAATGAAGCATCGACCAATTTTATTCAGGCGAGTGTTGGCGGTCAATCTATTGACCGTAATGATCCGGATAACACATCGATTGGATGTAATAATTAACTATAAATAATACATTGAAAAAAACCTCCTATTCTTTCTCTTGATATAGCTTTAGATTTCCGTACAGCTGTTAAAGCTGTTCGCAAAAACTTTCCAGTGTCATCGTATTCAAGTAGTGATGATGACGGTGATTTTTATGATGTCGATGAAACCATGCAGTAAGTGATGCTTATCATCATTTGAGAAATGTACTCTAATTTTTCCATAAAATCTTCAAAATCTATTTTCTATAGAAATTGCCTAAATTAGTTCACAGAGTTCATTACTAAAACATTTGCTATCAACAACAAAAACCCCTAGAGCTAACTATCTTATTGTAAAGAGAAATATTTGTCCTTTCATTCGCTAAGGTTCATCTGAACTTGATTGAGAGCTCTGGGGCAAAACGACTCATTACTCGTAAATCATAAGTTTTAGGGAAAATGATACGGTCATATTGGGAGAAAGAAAACGAAATTCTGTATAGTTTTTAAAAAGACTGGAAAATAAATAAATATTTTGTCAAATATAATCATATTAATATTGTAATGGACGTTCGAAGACTGATATTGGTGAATTTAATTTATTATGACCAGAGAACAATAAGCGAGTGCATTATTCATGTTTATCAATTTTTAAAGGAAAAGTATTAAATTCTTCAGGATTTCTTTTTTTCCTTCATGCATAAGAAGTATAGACTTCCCGGAAAAAAATGACTCATAAAATATTAATTTATTACCTGTCCGATTTAATATTTCGTAGCTATGACATGAGAAATGTATTTACAAAATAAAATAACAAACTAGGCGTTTTTTGTTGAAGTGCTCAACAAAAATCTTTTATTGGCTAATTTGTTTTTCAACAAGAACTAGCATACGTGTATGTAAAGATGCTGAATAGTTAAAATTCAAAACGAAAAAGGATGCGCGTTACACTTATTAGAGAACAACTCACCCTTCTTTCTTTTTCTTACGGTTGTTAAATGACAGTAAAATCAGCCGCCAATTGCAAAGAAAAAACGAAACTGAACCCATAAGTAAATACAATGACAAATTATAATTGGGGTCATCGTATGCATTCTACACACGCTATTCACTATTGATGATTAGTTTTTACTTTGCAACTATTTGCTATTAGAATTTGATTGACTGAGTTTTTTATTTATTTAGAATATCACCTTCAGCGACAGCAATTAGTCTCGAACAAGCAGTGTCAGCAGACAGAGGTAGCAATGATGTCTTATCAAAAACAAATGATACATCATCAAAAATGAAAATGAATGAAAACCAGTCAGATGGAACGAAGTAATATAAACGTTCTGTTGTTTTTTTCCTAAGATGCTGAAAATTTCATGTAGTCGTTTGAATAATTCACAAATTCCATTTGAAATTTATGAATCTGCTTATGAAGAAGAACCAGAAGAAGAACGTAAATGATCATACTATTTGAATAAGACATAGAATAAAAATATTTCTATTTTTAGTTGCGCCCATCGACGGTACTATTATTTCCCACTTAATTTCTCAGGTAAAAATGCTGCGAATACAAATTTACGTCAGAATCATTACAGCCTCGTGTCAATAAGGAGATCGAATATTATTACTTTCTAAATCAGACTTGCGTTACGAAATAAAAAATCCCAAAAGGCAATGTTTAAGAGGCTTTTTCCGAAGGCGAAGATATTTTAACTACAGCTAATGTAAATTGTACACAACAACTATTTTTAGTGCCTTTTGTGTAAGTAAAAATAAACAATTTTTGCAAATAACATGTTTTTTGTGTACTCAAAAAAAGTGAGTACAATCTAGATTCGGTCAGTGTGTCCGTTCGTTCGTTAACACGATAACTTTTGAAAGGCTCATCCAATTGTCATGCAATTTTCTACACAGAATGATCTCATTAATATCTCAGTCGAGTTCGAAGATGAGAGAGATCCGTCAAGAAATGACTGAATTATCGAAAAAATTGTCATTATTGACCAGACCATCCCTGAGGGGGGGTACAGAGATTTAAAAAAAAAACTTTTTTCTCAGGATTATTCACAACATATATAAATCGACTCAGCTTTTGAAGTACACATAACGATCGGATGCAAATCCGATGTTTTCGCATTCTTTTTTGTATACACGTATCAAATAATGTAGTCAATCGGTCATGACGATCTATACTTCTACTGAAAATATTAGCGAGTTCCGGTGTTGGTATCCAAAAAAGATAAATATAAATTGTTAAGTTATTAATATAGTATCGATGTTAATTTTTGATTTTCGCAGGCTCGTATTTCAATGGATTTAACTAAAATAACATTACCAACATTTATACTTGAACGACGTTCGTTTCTTGAAATGCTTGCTGATTTTCTTGCTCATCCAGATCAATTTGTAAAGTAAGCTTTGAAAAAATTGGTTAAAAAAATTGTATTTTGAATTTGAATTTAGTGTGGCGGATCATCAAACATCACGCGATCGTTTTATTCAAGTTGTTAAATGGTATCTATCTGCATTTCATGCTGGTCGTAAAAGTGCTGTGCCAAAAAAACCTTACAATCCAATACTCGGTGAAACATTTCAATGTTGTTATGATATTGGTACATCGCCATCGTCTAGCGTTAGTAGCAATCGAGTATTTCGAATGTTCTGATAAAAAAATTCTTTTTCCTTTGTTGCAGAACAACTTAGCAAAAGACGGCCCTGTGCCATGGTCATCCGATGATAATGTAACTTTTATTGCTGAACAGACTTCTCATCATCCTCCAAGTAATAGAAGAGCTCGAAATAAGGATCAATATTTATTTATGTTTTTTCTCTAGTTGCCGCATTTTATGCTGAATGTCCTGCAAAACATATACAAATCGATGGATGTCTTTGGACAAAGTCAAAATTTTTAGGCTTATCAGTGGCTGTACATATGATTGGTGATGCTACATTAACATTATTGGATCATGATGAACATTATGTGATAACATTTCCCAGTGCATATGGACGGTATATATATATCTATATATATATATCTATAGGAGAAATTAATTAGTTTAGTTCGGTTTCAATAGTAAAATAGTCATCGGAAAGTAAATCGAGCTGTCATAATCCGGTTTCGGTTAAAAAAGTTACAAAAATGTTTTCGATCAATCATTTTTGATTTCTTATTTAGATCTATTCTTGGCGTTCCATGGTTTGAAATGGGTGGAAAAGTATCTATCGACTGTGAAAAAACAGGTTATTCAGCGAATATAGAATTTTTAACAAAAGTAAGTCAATACAATATTTTACACAACTTATTTTCACATTGATCTATATTTTTCAAAGCCATTTTATAACGGCAAGAAACATCAAATCACTGGAACTTTATTTGGACCAGAAAAAAAGGAATTCTGTAAAATTGACGGAGAATGGAATGGCATAATGTATGCGAAATATAGTGATACAAAAATTTCCGATATTTTTTTTGATACGAAATCCACTCCAGTTATTAAGAAAAATGTTCGGCCGCTTGTTGAACAAGGTGACTTCGAAAGTCGACGGTATGAATAAAGAATTTATTTCGCTCTTCTATATTTTTGTTTTTCTTAGTTTATGGAAAGATGTAACGTTTTATTTGAAATCTAAACAATTAGACAAAGCAACTGAGTCAAAATCACTTCTTGAACAGCGACAGCGTGAGGGAGCTAAAGAACGTACTGACAAAACAGTTAAATGGCAAACAAAAGTAAGCAACGAACAATAGACTTTTCTTCAATGAATTTTATTTTATTTGTTTTAGTATTTTATGGAATCAGGTGAACAAAAATGGAGCTACGAAAAGAAATTAAATAAACGATTAAAACAACAATCGTGATTCAATTGATTTTTTTAAAAATTATTCAACAGCTTGTGTTTCTTTTATTTTTTATTTCATACTATAATCATGCGTTTGATTA
Source organism: Rotaria magnacalcarata (assembly GCA_900239745.1). NCBI lineage: Eukaryota > Metazoa > Rotifera > Eurotatoria > Philodinida > Philodinidae > Rotaria > Rotaria magnacalcarata. The sequence goes on from OENM01000777.1 coordinate 37,046, forward strand.
TTAACATTTCTTAATCATCTCCGATTCTATGTATACAACCGAGTGACAATGTAATTCCTCTCACTCTGTCAGATTGGGCTTAATATTATTTCGTGTTTCATGAAAAGAAAAGAGGGAGAACAATACATTTTTTATTCGTGTCGGTGCTAGTTTCATAAATCTATAATCGTTCCGTTGTTGTTTTTCGTTGTTTTGTTTTTGATGATTATCAAATACTTATTTATATTCCTTTAATCTAATCATGGTGTATATATACGTAATTTAGATACAGACACAATAAGANATGCCATGCAGTACTAATTATTTTTAATATTAGCACCCGATTGAAAAAAAAAGAAATGACAAGTCAAAATTAGACTTTTTAATCTTGCTGCAATAGTAACTCTATCGTGCACACAACTTTCATCTAATCATTTAATTAAATTTTCGACAGCACGTTCACAGGTAGAATTCAATGGCATAAAGAGTATATTAATTACTGACTTCATTTATCGTTGATCTTCGGATGGTTATAAGAGAGTAATTTAATGTGACATTTATTACAGTAAACTATGTGTAAGTTGTGCTTGAAACAAGTCTTGTTCGAACTTGTCTGACTTCACAAAAATAGAGCGTCCTGATAACGCGCAGGGCTCCGAAAAGATTTCTTTCATTTGAGAAACAATGTTAAAAATTTGTTTTTTCCTATTGAAGAAAAACAAACTTTTAATCTTTGTCTATAACTAAGAAAGTAAATTTGACGATAATGAGAGGTCTTTTGAAGTGTCTTGTTGTTCACGCTAGCACATTTAATGATTCTCTCCTTTTCTGGACTGCATCAAAAAAAACTTCGTTTTAACATCTTTGAAAACAAAGGATCAGAGAATCTGCTAATGTCAAGCTGTGCTCAACCGTTCTAGGTAACTCTGTTTTTTTCCACAAACGACATAAGCGTGCGCAAAACGCGATAGAAGATAATAGGGCTATTTTATTTTTACTATTGTTCAAAACCATTGACAATTGACGTTTTTTTTTAGCTGTATTGCAACTAAATACATCATTTGATCGAATATATCGGAGATTTTCTTTTTCTAGGATTATCTAAACAAGTCATCAATGGCATGCTATTTTCATTTTCTAATCACATAAAATCGGACTATACTTCATTATTTATATTTATATACTTCTAGCATTGTTATCTGACTTAAATCTTTCGAAACATTACTAACAGAATTATTAATTGAGGTTTTGTTTTTGACACAAGATAAATTTGCGTGGATAAAATGTGCAAAGAACGTAGAAAACAAAATTGCCTTTTCTTTTTCAAAGAACCTTTGATCCAGACCATGACTATGCTTGAATGAGAGTAATTGGTACATTGAAAAAACGTCTGAGTAACGACATAGAAATTATATAGATAATCAATTTTAATATTATATTTCAAAGAATAGAATGCCTTATTAGGTAAAGAAAACGAACTTGATAATTCTACTGTAAACAAATGATAGACATAAATTTCATTGTCCTATTTTTACAATGAAGATAAAAAAAAAGAACAGCAAAACAATAAATTAAGAATAATAAAACAACATTTCTATCTATATTGCATGTGTGTGTACACTAATCTGCATAGTCTCTTGCATCTTGTTACGTTTTCTTTTGTAATAAATGATGTAAATTTAAATAAATACAAAAGGCAACATGCTGGATGAATAACAAATCAGCCATTAGCAACATCAAATAGAGTAATTCGAAGTCATAGAAACATAGTTTACGAAGAAGAAAAGAACATGTATGATATTTTTCATTTGTTAAAAATAAAACATGTAATGCAACAACAATAATAACAGAACGTCAATTTAAAAACAGAGGAAAAAAAACGAACGGCAAGCTTCAAATCGTGTCCGACTTTTTAAAGCAAAATGAAAGTTCTCGCTCTCATTTTTTTTTCTCCTTCTCTTCTCGACACCATTATAAACATTAGATTGGAAGAATAGCAACCGTAATCTGACTCCAAACATCATCCGCTGTATCCACCTATCTGCTGTGCTTAATTAATCCATCGTTTTCCTCTTCTTTTCGCTCTGTTTTTTTTTCTTTTCTTCACGCAGACTAATATTTGCGTGGAGAAACGAGAGACTTGACGGATTGACTCTTTTATCATCTAATCTTACATACTACAACTTCTTATTGTCTTTTACATCGAACTTATTAGTGAACAATGGTAAGCGCGTTAGAGAATTGAATGACATTGATATTCATAAAGACATTAATTTTTCCATTCATTCATTCATTCATTTTCAGAGCACATTTACCTCTGCTAAAACTGAAGGTAAGATTATAATTAATACCGAACATGTTTATATGTTGTTTTGTATTCCTATAGAATTTCGACATGTATTCGAATTATTCGATAAGAATGGCGATGGAAGTATTGATGCCAATGAAATTGGGTTCGTATTAGATTTTATTCGTTGATGTGTAAAATATCACAAGCAGTTAATCAATAAATTATTCTTAATGGAAAAAGTTAATCGTCGTAAATTAAAATTTACCAGTACCCAGCTAATAATTGAATAAGGAACTATTTTGATTCTTTTTTGTTTTGTTTGTCCCCATCATAGAAAACCTGGCTAACTAGTTACTCTAGGTCTATAAAAGAAAAGTATAAGTTTATAATAAGCTTTCGAAAGACTACGTTTATCGTTCTCAAAGGTTTAATTAGTTATATTTGATTCATTACTATGGTTACTTTCATAAAGCTAAGAATGATTGTTGAAATTTCTAATTGGACATTTTTTGTTTTTTTTGTTTAGACAAGTGATGCGATCATTAGGATTAAATCCAACGAATAAAGAAATTACCGATCTTATTGCTGAAGTAGATAAAAATGGTAGTACGATATTGATTGAAGTCGATTTTATTTTAAAAACTCTATATTTACTAGGTAATCAACGATTGGATTTTCAAGAATTTATCTCATTTATGAGCAAACATTGGCATGAACGTGATCAAGAAGCTGAATTACGAGAAGCTTTTCGACTTTTCGATCGAGATAATTCAGGATATATAACTATTAGCGAATTGAAACAGGTTGACTTTGATTTTTAATTAAAATTCTATTAAAATTTTTGGGTTTTCTCTTTTTCTTTTGAAGGTTATGCTAAATATGGGTGAAAAATTAAATCAAGAAGAATTAGAAGATATGATGCGAGAAGTAAGTTTATTCGTTGATTTGAATTATTTTACTTTTCCTTTTCTTTTTCCTTTTCAGGCTGATGTAAATAAAGATGGTAAACTTGATTATCAAGGTAAGAAAAAAATCATTGGTTGAACTCGCTTTGTTTTTAAACACATGTTTTTGTTTACAGAATTTGTACAAAAACTTCTTTCGACGTCTTGAACAACGACTACTATCGTTCTTCTCGTTTTTTTTTTGCTGTTCATGCTATTCTAACCAGCTTCTAACTAGAGCGCACGCCTATATGCATCCATTTTATCCTTTGTAGACTGATTAAAATAAACATGTTAAAGCAGATAAATTAACAAACGAAGGATTAATACAGCACATAGACTTAAGATTAATATCATATCAAGTAAAAATGGAACTTTGTTTACAAAAGAGTTAATGTCGACAAGCACGGATATATCTTAGGAAATAGTCTATTTAGGAGACCTTGCTGCTTTTGTTTTTGTTCAATTTTACATATGCAAGATGACAGTTAGACCCTCGTATCTATTTGATTCTCGAATTATTCTATGCCACAACCATCGAGCTTTTGAATGAGCTGTCGACAGACGAGTAGAGCTGAAAAAATATTCAGTTAGACAATGTAAATATTAAACCAATCAAATCGATGTTTATGCATGCAATTAAAGAATAAGATAATCGTCGAATACAAAAAGAAATATTTGACTATTTCTAGCAACATAAAATTTATTGCAATGAAAAATAATTCTATACAAACAAAAATAAATTTGTCAACAATTGATTTATTTCTTATCTCGAACGTTCTAATGTAAATAAACGAAGTATAACCGTATGACAGCTAAGTTCTTGAACAATTAATTTATCGTGTTCATGCATAATTTTCAATTGATTATTTTTATTATTTTTTGTAAAATGAATATCTTGACAACAAATACCTATTGGATGTTCAATGATACGTATAATCGCTGTATTCGATGATTCCGATTCAAAAAGCAATGTTAATAAATTGTTATAGCGATCAAAACAATGATCAGTTAGAATTGCTGATGATAAATCTAAAACGTTTTGAGGTTTTGTTTGTCGTCCATAACGAGTCATTTGTCGATCACTTGATGTTGGAATTGCAGCTGTGCCATCATCAATTGTATACAAGTGTTTAATAGATGTGGACTCGTCGGGAATTAAGTGCCAAACGTATACCGTCGATTCTCGAATATCAATTATACAATCATGATTATTTTTTGTATCAATAAAATAGACTTGACTATTCGGTGATAAATTATCTGTCCATGATCGTTTTAAATGACCATTTGATATCGGCGATGAATCGTTATTTAAATGAAAAACAAAATAATCTTCATTGATACGTGTAAGATAATGTTGTGTACTACAAAATGCATAGTCAAATAGTGGACGTTCACCATTGAATGTATAGAGAGCTGTTGGACAAGATGTAATTATAACATTGATCGGTAATGAGTCACCGGGATGTTCATCAATTGAATGTGATTTTACTGTATATTCATCAAGAATATTATGGAGAGAATAGAGATTACAGCTATAATAAAAACAAATAATTATTCGAAAACAAGCTTTTAGAAATATGAGAATATTCAGTAGTGATATACAGAAATTAAGAGCGATCGGAATGACATATCTCATTCTACAAGTCTTATTTCTGTGGAAATCGATAGCCTAGTCTGAAGTGACACGTTGTCGCGTAGGAAAATAGCCTCTGTTTATATAGGACAAACGAATCACAAGTATATCAGATTATAGAGAACTATTTCTGTGTGTTATTTGTCGCCATATTTGATTCGCTGAAAGCTTCAGAGCAGTTTCTTTTTCGTCTGTTTTTAATCTTAACAGAACCAAGTGAAAAAAAAACTCATCTTTTTACCTATTTCTTTGATTTTGGACAATAAGAAATTCGTGAGTTATAGCCGCTTGTTTAAGGTCGCTACCAAAAATCTGAGGTTCAATTAGAAAAACATAGCTAAGCCAACGCGGCCATATTCTTAATAAAATAAATAAATGCGATCGTTGTTTATAACGTGTATGTATTGATATCATATGATATGCTTCATGGTATTCAAAGGATTTTTCAAGAAATTTAACCGGCATTTCACATTGAAAACTGATACCATTGGATGGCATGCGTAATTTTAATTTAAAGTCATATAAAAATAAACGTTGATCAGCCGTCATCAATATAAAACCATCTTGTTTTACAAAATTTCGATTTTGAAAATTCGTATATGTACATATGCCAATAAAAACGATTTTAACTGGAAATAAATCTTCAGCAATAAAAATTAAATTATTTTTATCGATGATATATAAACGAAGATGATTTAATTGTAATGTTATCATATAGTGACCAAGAATAAACGTTGACTTGTTCGGTAATAGTTTATGTTCTGATGTTTGTTGAGACTCTTGAAATTCACATGAATAATTTGATTTAAGCAAACGTCGAAGACATATTTCATTGATAAGTGTAGATGTTGATGATGAGCAATACGGACGAATATGGTATAGACATGCATACAATGATAATTTTTCTATAGGAATTCCTGATTGACGACTTATGAAACAACGTACTCGATTACGAAATAAACGATCAGTATGAAATAATGACATAATCTAAAAAATAAAATAATAAAAATACTCTTGATTTTAAATATTTATGTATATAGTAAATAATAAAATATAAAAAAAAAATAGGAAAACGAATCCATATAAAATTTTCAGAATTTGTTTTTTTTTGTATGATGATTGGTTCAATCATCGAAAGTTGAGAGTTTGGAGATTATTGAACGATCTCTATTACCATTGTTTAGTAGACGGAGTCGACGTAGCTCTAGAACAACAAAATTGATTGAATTCTAATTAAAGAACGTGATAAAGAAGTTGTAGATTTCAAGGTTTTTAAATTCGTGACAACGAAGACTTTATTGTTCAAAGTTGAGAGGAAACCGATCAAGTATTTATAGTGCCAAGGATATTGATTACTATCTTCTATACCTTGACTGTTTAGAGTCTTTCAAAATATAAGCCGCTCATCGTAGTTATTGTAAAAATAATATATGGCCCGGAATTCATATCTGTCTAGTTAAAACTCGCTGAACTATGTTTTGAAAATTTTGATTGATCTAATTTTTTATATTGAATGAGGCATTTCAAAGATTTTCGTAGCACAATAGTTGCTCGATTAGCTTGCCTTTTATATTCAATGATTTTACGACGTCGTGGTTTGTTATGGTTGGCGGAGATAAATTCGTCGTTGTTGGCATTTCTGCATTTAATGATTTTGTTGACAACTTGAGGGTCGGTGTTCGTGTTGAATTCGTGGGTGGTGTTCCTCCTAGATTTGCCATTGAGATTCGTTCTGAATCTGATGCCGTGATTGGTGGTGGATTCATAGGCGGTGTGTGTCCTAAATCCACCGCTGCTACGTTTTCTGAATTCAGCAGAGGTATTTCTTCTATTTTCATTGCTGATGAAGCTGATACGTTCGTGGTTACTGTTCTTTCTGAAGTTTCCTCTGCTTTTGTTGTTGTTGTTGTTGGATTATTTGTTATTAAACTAGCAGCAATAGCTGCTTTCATCTGCTGTTGATTCCACTCCTCTATAGGATCCTTATAAAACGGCGAATTTATACTTGGACTTTTTTTCGGAGAATCACTGGACTTTTTAGTGGTCGTATATGGAGTTAGATTATTCTTCTTAGTATCAAATTCAGTTAAGGATTGAATGATTTGTTGAGCAACACGATTATCAGTGAATGAATCATTTTTATTTGATGATTGATGTACAAAAGTTGGTTCACTAGAAAATAGCATTACTTGCTGTTCTCGCTCATTGGAATTAATCAATCCTGGATTATTAACTATGCATTGTGTTCTATATTCAGTTATCACTGAGGATTCACTTGGATCATCAATCCAATCATCGTCATTCATGAATTGTGGTACGTGATCAGTTAAGAGTACTGAAGAATTATGACGATGGCGCGGACAGTCGCATTGTGGTATCATTGATAGAGCAGTATCACTTTTTTGCTGAACCGCCATTATTAAAACACGATGAGCACGATTATGTTGAGGATGCGAAGGGTCTACATTTGTTGGCACAAGTTGATCAGCAATATATTTCGGTACATACTGCAATAGTTTTTGCCGAATCTGAGGATCATTTGGATTTTTTTTATACTCATTATATACATGTTGTGGTACGGTTATTTTCTCGTTCATATGATTATTTAGATCACTCATGTTCTCTATTATTTTATCATCCATGATTAATTTAGGTAAATCTTTAATTAATAGTCTATATTCATGTGGACTAATAGGATTAGTTGTTAGCTGTAGATCAGCTGTACAATTTTGTAAGTCTCCATGTACAATAAATACTGAGTAACCATTTTCTTGTATGAAGTTTATATACTGTACTAGATAAGAATTGGTAATTAACTCTGGCACATAGTAGAAGGAATTTAAATTAAAGTAACTGCTACCAAATCTTCTTATCGTAAACCAATGTAAACCCAAGTTACAAATATATGCTTTAATACTATGTGGTCTAGCACGTGCTTGTTTAGCAATATCCTCTTGACTTGCAAAAGATACTAACTCAAGACTGACCGTTTTCAATGCTTGGTGTAATACTTGAATGCTAAAAAAGCCTGTATCTATAAATATGAAAACAATATCTAGTAAGAAAAACTAAAATATGCCCTTAATATTTAACAAACCATTCATATTCTTAGATACATCATATTGTGAGGATGTCAATACATTTCGTTCTTCTTGATCAAGGTGCCTGGAAAGAATGAATTGATTTATAATCTATCAAAATTTTGATTATTTTGTTTTTTACTTAGCCATTTCAGCTAATGAGTCGACGGAAAATACTGAGCTTTGTAAAAGATTATTTAATGCATGTTGACCACAGAGAGCACTTTGTTGATGTTCATGATATATTCCTGTACGCGCTGTAACTTTATCCATCTACAAGTGAAAACAATATTTATTTATTTATTTTTAGAAACAAAACGTGCAAAAAAGAAATTTATTAAAAATGAAAATGATCTATCAATTATTCATGGAACGTGGAACAGAAGATGATCGATTGATACTACCAATAGATAAATGAATAGACAATAGTGAAGAGAATCAATGGAAAAAAAAACATCAAACCTTTTGGTTTGTTGAATTGTACGTTTTTGATTTTGTGTTGCACTACGAATACCAGCAATAGGATAGGATTGTTGAGATTGTCCTGTTGAATTTTGTTGATTTGGCGCTTTAGGACTTCTAAAACAACAAGAGTACAAGTGCAAAAAAAAAATAAATGTTTGTTTTTAATATCATACTTTGACGAGGAACTTGTATTCTTTTGGAATACTTTTTCGGTATTAAACGGAATTAAATTCAATGATGATATGTCATCGGCTGCATACGGAATTAATAAAGAAGGTGAAATGGTATAGTACCAATGTAATATATATGGTGGAATACCAGAATCAGTATATTTATATTGCCAATAGGGTAAACCACAATGAAGAAGTAGTAGACGATAATAATCAGTAAACGTAAAAGCAAGTCGATGAAAATGTAATGAACGATCCAAAAACCAAATACTCACATCACGACTCTATGTGAAAAATATATTATAATTTAACTGCAAAGAATAAGATCAAGAGACTAGATAGGTAAAATTTCGTACAGCCAGTATGATTTTTTCTTGTGATAGCTCTTATTTAAAAAATGAATTCAAATCTATCACTAGGACATACTGAATTATAGACAAGACAAACACGTCCTTGTCCTTCGGAATTATCAAGTTCAAATATAGGCCATGCACGAGAATTAAATCGAGGTGCGTCTAAAGTGATTATGAATTCATGAATATAATTAAACAGAAAAACGAACATACCATTCTCAGAAAAATCATTCAATTCATCAACGGCTGTTTGTTTCGATCCGGCTGTAACTATTTTTGTTAAATCATTCAATGAATTTATATGCATTTTACCAATAAATGTTGGTATTGTATCTTTAGAAATAAAAATAATTCATTTTATGAATTATTTTTATCTATGACATATGCATATTTACTATTATTTCCTGTTTTAACTGACCATCGTATGTCAAGTCCATCTGTCATTGCATAGAATTTTTTCAAATCATCAGGTAATTCGCATTCATTTTTCTATAGGAAACAAGACTTCAATGTCATCCTATCAAACTATATATCTTACTTCTTCCCATTGTAGTAAAGCATCTGGTGAACATGTACTTTTATCTTTTACATGAACTCGATCAACTTCAGCTCGTTGTTCTATGCAGAGAGAGAGAGAGAGAGAAAGAGAAAGGGAAAGAGAAATTATTTATGTATAAACATTGTACAAAGAGAAGTTTCCTATACCTAAATAATTAACTACGGATGTTGTTGCAGAATCCATACATTATATTTCAACAGAAAATTATATTCATCTACAATAGGTTTTCTACGTGAACAAACAATTTTTAACTAGTAAAAAAAATCACAAAAAAAAAGAAAACAAATGAGATCATTTCAGTTGGATGACATCTTTTTGTTTGCTTTGAAAATTACTCATTTGTTCAAGAACTTCAGTTTCTCGACGAAGTCGTTCTCGGTCTTTCAATTCTTGAATCAATGCATCCTATGATAATGAAAATAGTGCTCGTTCATGATTCAAATATTAATCAATTCATTTACGCGTTCTGGATTGGGTGGTGGATAGAATCGTTTGCGAGCTTCAATGACTTGGTCTTTGAATATTTCAGGTCGACTGAATAGAAACATGGCCGCAATAGGAAAACTCACGTAGCATGCCATGCCTGAATGTAAAATGGCAAATCTATGAATATTCGTTGATCGTTTATGAATACTTACGAAAAACTTCTAATTTCCAGCCTCCCATATCTAAAACAATCATTTAAACAGTTAAGATAATTATAATGCATTTGCTTGTGTTGTTTTTATTCCGAACGGAAGAAAAGAAGTTAACAGAAATACGTAACGACAGCAGCAGAAGAAAACGATGAGAATAACAAGATACTATACAACAATACCGAACAAAAAGGAATAATGAGACGAGTAAAATGACTTTCATTGAACGTTACTCTTAGATAATCTTATATGCTTGATTTTCACAAAATTTAACTTCTATGACGATAACGCAGATCAATGGTGAATAATATACGAGAGAGAAAAGGAAAAGGCAAATGACTGAATAAGTATACTTATTGATAAATAAATGAGTGAAGAAGAAGAAATTACATTAGTTGCAGTCCCAAGACAACACACCAAAAGAAAGCAGCAGAGACGAAAGAAACGAATAAATAAATTGAAACGTTCTTCTTTTTTTTTGTCGACGCTAATATTTGTTTACAATCGATGTATTCATAAATTTTTGGATATATTTTTATTTTATTGCTTTATTTATTTGTTAAATCTTTTTTTTCTTTTGAACTGTCACCAAAATTAAGATATTCATCGTGTGTTACACTCGTAGGCATTGTTCCGCCTGTAGCACCTTGATTCATATCGTTCTTATCGTTTCCATTAAAGTGCATTGCTGATTTTGATGATGTCATTTTTGATTTAACAGCAGTAACAGTTGAACCAAATGTATTCTCAAATGTTTTGAAATAATTGGAATCTAAAAAAGAATTAAAAACATAAAAATAAACAAAAAAATCTAATAAATTACTTCTAAAAGTTCCAAGACGTGATTTAACGGTTGTATTAACCGTCTGAAAAGCTGGAGCAAGTTTATTCGATGCAGCATGGAACGTGTCAGCTGTCTTTTGATAGGCTGTTGATGCCTTAATATCGTGAACAGTTGCATTCCAATCTTGTTTAAGTTCATCAACAAAGCCAACGCCTAATAATGTTTTGAGTTCATTTTCGCGTTTTATTTTAGCAGTAAGTACTTGACGTAATGTTACAATTTCATCTTGAACCTTCATTAATTCTAAAAAACAAAGAAATATTTTGTTTTTTCTCTCTCAAAATCTACCTTGTCGATAATCATCTTCTGGTTTGAATCCATCCTCTTCTTGAAGTATAAATTGTTGTGGATTCGTATTTGTAACCGTAGATGCTGCATTTAAATCCGGATCAGTATCGAATGGTTTAGGCATTTTAGTCGATTGTTGATTATCCATTTGTATTTAATTATCAATAAAAACTATATCTATAGAAAAACAAAAAGATAAAACATATTTTATATTTATTCATACGCAATTATCTGTTTACAATTAAAGTAAAATAATTTTTAATCTAAGATCTGAAAGTTACAAGAGAAAACGCTTTAGGTCGGCTCGTTAAAATAGTTTTTATATAACGTATCAAGTTTTTCACTGGCGAATCGACCACCTTGAATGGAGTTCCATTTAGTACCGAATCGATCTTGTAGGCGATTAAAACTTTGCACAATTTCGTTGTCAGTTGCGTTACGATTTAAACCAAGGATTGATTGTAAATTTGATTGTTTCAGTATTCTTTGTACAAGTGCCTCATCATGAGCTGTATATTGATTTCCATCGGCCGTATGATAAATCGTTGATTGTTGAGTTTCATCTGTCGTAAATTGACCAGCTATGGTTGTTAAACCTTCACCCATATTCCATAATTTTAATATCAATAACTCTTCATCAATTACATTCGATGACATCATTGTACTTAGATCTAGCCGAGCATAGACTAATCCATGTGTATCTAATTGACGTTTGCATGTGCATAGTTCACGATTAATTTGATACTCAGCCGATGATTCAAGAAAAATAGTAAAATTTTCAAACAGTTCATCATTACCATCATTTTGATAAACATCACCGAAATCACGTCGAATAAACTGTACATATGGACATAATTCTTTACATATGGAAAGTTCTTGATCATCAATAAAATCGTTATTTAGTGGTTGCAGAATATTTTCATTTTTAAAATCGGAACTGAGCGATGGAAATTGTTGACGTAATTCATATTCCATGGTAGCCATTTGATCCCTACGCGTACAAGGATTGTATTGAAATTGGATGCGAAAATCAAATACATCATCGTAAGTTTTCGATTTTTGAAATCGAGATGAACGACGATCACGGATAAAGTCTAAAATAGAAAAACAACTTTCGGTGGTGATATAAACTCAAGGAAATAAGTCAGTTTAGCTATTCGTTTACCGATATTTGAAGTCCGTTGAAAATCTTTTGAAAATTCCACAATTGAATAATTCAATGCAGGATCAATAGTACAAATATGAGTTTGATGATCATCTGTTTGTAAATAAACTCGGTAGACATGCTTCTGTTGATTAACTTTAAAATTATATTTTTCAAGTTTTTCAACGAATTCACGAGGTTGACTTATTGGTTTAACATTACAAAATGCAGATCGTAGAGTATCATCGCGTTGATTAGAATAATTTTCTCGTGGCGAATAATAATATTTGCCATTTGTTGTTGGAATTTTCTTTTTAATCAGATCTTGAATTTCATTAATTGAATACATATTGTTGAAGCGAAAACGTCTCGAAAAGAAATATGAAACACCCGTTCGAACACTAATCAGATACGATGATAGTTCATCGTAGGGTATTGAATTTAAAACTTCTTTGATACAATTTGAAAATTCTTCAGGTGTACCACTTGAACCTGTTTCTTGGTTATTCCGCACTTGTGGTAAATGTAATTTTTGTTGATGATGATGATTCCGAGAACGAGTACCCAGATATTCATGAAAACCAATGTCATTGGAACTTGTAGATAACGAATGTTCGAATAGAATAAAATAATTAGTCGGCGTCCGGCTATCCGATAATTGACGTTGACTTTCTTGTTTTGTATCCGAAGTGAATGCTTGAGAAGTAATATTATTTGCCATTGTGTGTAAATGATTGTCGCAGATTTACTTTATAACAATTTAACAGAAGACATGATTATCTTGAACAAACAAATTATTTATTAAAGGCGCATCGTCTATTAAAAATTCTCCTGAAAATTAAAACAAAAGATAGAATTTGAAATATTTTTATGTATAAAATTATTAGTATCTATTTGACGTAGGACTATTAAAAACATCATTCATAAAGCATCATAATGAAAACGTTGTGATTGCACTTTTCGTTCACGATCATCCTCGATCTAGAATAAGAAAGAATTAATCAGATAATATCTAATTAAAATAGCTAACCTTTTCTCGATATTGCAATATAGCAAGTACACCTGATAGAACAACTAATGTCACACTTAATGCGATACCAGTGTGTAAAATCATTCGACTAGGTGTTATGAAGAGTTTACTATGCCATCTAAAAGAAATTTATTTTTCATCATATGTTTTTGTTTGTTGAAACTCACTTTTCTGGATTTGTCAATGGCGATGGTACAACAACGATTTGTGAATTCGGAATCATTTGTGTATATGTTCGAATTAATTGATTCTATGGACAGAACATCGATGAATTTATATACATATTTAGATATTTGTCATACAAACCGATTGACTATTCGGTGGGATAGCAACTGTAATTTTTTCGACGAAATTCGGTGTTGCACCAAGACCAATTATTACATAAGGCAATTCAAGGGTTAATTGACCTGATTGAGACATTTGAACAGCTAAAAATGCGAATATTAAAGTTTGTTACAAAAAAAACAAAAACAAAGCGTTAGTTCGGATTATTTCTAATTAGCTGTTTTTAATGCTCTTATCATTCTCTACTTTCAAATCATACTGTAGATTCATAATTGCAACTATTCTATAAAACAATAATACATAGTCTTGATTATCCAGATAGTTTTATTTCATTTTGTCTCGTATGATGAAATGTTCTCGTCTCTCTCCTATTGACATACCTGATAATTGAATCCAATTATCTTTAATGCCATCTAAAATTGTTATTGTTTCCATCTTAATTGATTGCCCAGGTTGATCATTGCCATAAGGCTGAAAGAGAAATTTGGTCGAAGCTATTATCGCTTCCGACAAAAATTTACCGACCAATTTACGTTGATGAGAACAAGTATCACACGAAAAAGTGCTGAGAACTAAAATAAATAAATTTTTAGAAAAAAATATATAAATCTGTGTTTTAATTTACCCATCACTTTAATAAAATGCACATCTTGAAAAAGAGAATTTTGAAAGCCAATCAATTTAAAGTTCTGTTTTGAACTTCCTTGTAAAACAAGTAAATCTGGATAACCCTTTAGATAACGAAAAACAAATAATTAAAATGATATTATTTTATCCGAGAAGAAATTTTACATCTTCCAAAACATCAAAGAAGACGGCAAGTGTTGTATTTGTTCCTGCCAAAACATAAATTTCATCTATTTGAGGCGCAAATGTTCGATTATAAGTACAATTTCCACTATTAGCATCACTACAAGCACGATTTTGAAGTATAATCGAAACAGTATTGCCGTTTGAACTAAAATTGGAGACATTTTCTTTATAGATCATTCCTATTCATCGGTTTTTCACACATCATAGCGTTCTTGTGACGGCAATTTATAGATGTCAAGAGATCTTTCATCGTTAGCTGTTATTATCATCCATCATTATCACGGAAAACTCATACCTGTTTTTCATAACAGCCACCATGTCTGGAAAACCATCAAGATTATAATCGGCTACTTTAATGCTAATAGGTATTTGATCGAATGGCGGTGGAAATTCATTCTTCGAAGGAAATCTTAAATCTTTACCGAAATCAATTGGTAATTTATACCACTAAAATAATCGCATTTATTCAATTGAAGTTTCATTCTGATTAAAATTTTTTACATACTTTATTATTATCGCGTACATAAATTCGACTATCTGAGCAATCGAAATTCATACAAACTGGTAGAATATGTTCTAATTCTCCATCAGCATCTAACCAACAAAAAAAAACCATGGTATATTATTAGTATGAAATATATTTTACTGTTTACCTATATCAGCAAATGTTGATAGATGACAAATAGCAACATCGTCTGGTGGATCGTATTCAACAATTAATGTCATTTTAGTGATTGGTAATTCATAAAGTCGAAATTTTGGTTTATTATTATGATTAATTGTTAAAAATAAATCTAATATGGAAAAATAAAAACAATCCTAATTGATGTTTAGAATAAGTCTAACCTGCAACAAGATCATGATTAAGATCAACTGTAGCTTGTGTGGAACTTGGAAAAAGATCATCGACATTATTTAACGTTTCGACATTATATACAGTACGATTTTTGCTTCAAAAGAAAAAAATAGAAACTTATTTCTAAGATAAAACTTATTCTTACAAAGTTAAACAAGCTGGTTTAAAATTAATTTGATCATTACTTATCATTCCTAATAATTCAACATATGAGTCACCATTTGCACTGAAGAGAATACGAATGATTCATTTTGAAGTAGATTAAATATGATCAACTTACTCAAGAGTTGTTGGTATTGTTTGAAATGAATAAGGTATTGGTTGAAGATCACCTAGAAATAAAGAATCTTTCGATTTTCTAGAGCACCAATAGAAGAACAAAAACTGAATTACTACTTACTTAATTTGATTCGATCACCCCATAAGAAACCGCCACTATAGAAGCTTTCATCGGATTCTGTTTTATAAATGATAAATAGATCTAGTTTACTGTCGCCATCAAAATCAGCTGCTAATGCATCATAAATGATTCCTCTAAGTTCATGAAAAACAATAGATCAATAAAAATTTATTTTCCATGTTCACATACGTGATATTCGCTATATACTGTACTTTCGATGTTGGTGAACGATCATCATTAAGCATTACTACAATACTATTAGCTTTTGTATTTCGACAAAAAATATCAACAATTTTATCGGCATTAAAATCACCAAATGCTAATGGTATACAATCATCGATAGCATATTTTTTATTATTACTAAAATGTTCAACAAATACATTTTCTTTTGTAATTGTTTTTGTCTGACCATTTATCGCATGAATAATAAAACAAATGATCAATAAATAACGAAATGTATTCTCATAATTCATATCATCTAGAAAAACATGAAATTCATAATTGATTCTTCTGATCGTCGTATGGATTTACGACGTCTTTTAAGTTGGAAAAAAGAGTAAATACTGCTGCTAAAAACAGTCAAACTTCTATGTGCGCATGTGACTGGCTACCAACCTTTATCCAATGATATTCTTCATCTTGATTATTTATTTATTATATTCATAGATTGAATTGAGTAAACAAGTGACATCTATCTAGTCGATTAGCATATGAAAAATATTTATTTTATTGTCATAAATCAAATTATCAAGCCATCAACGTCTTGACGAGATCATCGAACAGATCAAAACTCATTTTCCCATCCTTGTTTTTCAGTTTGTACATTGCGTACCAACTTTCATCAGCTTCTGGATGTGGTCCAACCATTCCGACACGTCCTTTTCCATTATTTTGCACAGCCGCTGCTATCTCACCATTGGTGTATACTGCAAGGATTTCTGCAGGTGCTGCTGTTCGATCGATCATTAAACGAGTACCATCTTGAAAATAGACATGTCTCAGTATTCCTCGCCAATACAGAGGTACCACAGTATCGATTTCACTAGTGATAACAGCACCTTTTGATGTAATGTATTGGTCGGTTTGTCCTTTACCTGGAAGTAGATCAAAACCGGGTAAAGTACCAGCCAAATAAGCACCAAGACAGGTACCAAGATATCTTCCACCATTACGAACATAATCACGAAGAGGTGAAGCATATCGACGAACATGAGGCCACGTTTCATCTAGATCTCCTCCACCTGGTTGTACGTATAATTGTGCCATAGATAGTGTATCCTTATTTACATCCAGTTGTTCCTTAGGTCCAACATAGATAATTTGATATTTCGATCGCAAACGGTCGGCGATCGTCTCTGAACAACCATGGCACGCAGCAGGACCTCGGTAGATCAAAGCAATAGGGAGGGCAAGAGTGCCCAGTTCGAGCAAACTTGCTATAAAAAGTAATCGAAGAAGAAAAATAAAGCAGTGCATATTCGTCAGAAAAAATATTCAAATGTTTCTTGCCTATCTTTTTCTCTAAAGCGCATCACGAGATTAATTTCTTCTCATTTTTCAATTAAAAACAGATGTATTCTCTTGTTTTGGTTTTCATCGCATCTACGAAATATGGTAACCGGTGCCATTCCTTCAAAAAAGTGAAAATATGTCGTATACCCTATATCTCGGGTATGTGTCTTCGTATTGCTATCATCTACTCCCTTGTTTTGCATTATGCAATTTCTGTTCTACATCAGAACTACATGAATATGATTATGAGTCTGGTATTCATTCAATTTATTATTATATACAAAATAGACGATATACTGCATGCGCATCGTTTGAGATCTGTGTTTATACGTACATGAGTCAGGGATTCCTGATCTCGCGCGCTAATTTTAAGTAAAATTGTATTTACAATAAATGGAACTTATTCACAAAGTAAAAGTGAAAGGAAACACAATTCACGAGTCTATTTGATAGAAAATCGTTGAATACGATTATTCCAAAAAATCGACGACATAAAGATTACCGTGTCGATCGAACGACAAACCATCGAGAGAGTTGAACTGATTTGCTCCTGCTCCTTGACCGTTTCCACCAACAATTACAGTGTCTTGTTTTGCTCCTTGAGTCCAATGCATTACACGATGATTATTCGAGTCTGCTACATAGAGTGTACCCAACGTATCGACGAAGAGTCCGGCTGGAGTCCACAATTGTGTGAGAGCATTCCTTCTGCCTTGACCTCCAGCGACGACAATGCCTTCTTTTGCACCTTTAGTCCATTTCATTACACGATGATTTCGTTCGTCTGATACGTAGACATTCTGTTGTTGATCGACAAAGAGATGTCTTCGCTCTTTCAGTTGACTGAGACCATTCCCACCAGCCACGAGAGTGCCATTCTTCTCACCCAATTGATATCGTCTTACTTCATCTTTTTCGACGTCAGAGGCGTAGAGATATCTTTGATCATCCATAGCCAATCCTCGGCAGTGGATGCTGTCAATGAGGATTTCTCCTTGTGTTTTGCCACTACGACGAAACCATCGTACGACTCGTGGATTCCCATATTCGCAAATAATAAGACTATCCGACTCTTTGTCAATCAATACATCAGTTGAACGATTCAATTGATGCAATCCATTTCCTCTGCCATTGCCACCAACAACTACTTCTCCATTCATCGTATTGCCTTTCTTCCATTGAATGATACAATCATTCCCCAAGTCAGTAATGACCACTGTTTGATCACATCAACGAAGAGACCATGAGGGCGGTTGAGCTGATTGGGGTACCACCACCTTTCCCTTTGCCTCCAGCAACAGTCACTCCGTTTTGCATCCATTTGTCATTTACAGGAATATTAACTACAAGAGAGATAAATTAAAGGAGATCTCTCGTTCTCTCACTCAAATGATAGTGTTATTAGAAAAGACGGCATGGAAAGTGTCAAAAAAGAACTAATTACTTTCATGCACTCCTAGCGAATCCGATGGATAATATGAAATGCATCTATTAGTAACAGAAATCACAATCTAACTTCGAAAGTAAGGCAAAATTCCTTTAATAGGGTGTGGGTGGTAGTGAGTGTCTTGTTGTCCATGCATCTCCACCCCACCCTCACTCCCACACCCATTTGATTGCAGTGGTTGAGTTTGGTGTGTGTAGGTAGTCGAGTCTGCACTTATTAATATCTCATCGAGGCAGCTACATCAGTACTATTGAAAACTATGAACAATAATCTACAGATATCTAGCAGAAGTGCTGATCATGAAAGATTTTGTAAAAGTGCCTGCTGAAAGAGCTTCATATTCACAAGAATCGGTCGACCATACAACTGAAGTTATCGATGAACAGAAGCATGACACAGAAGAATTGATGAATCATTTTGAAGATTCAATCGCATAATTATGTTTCGACCAATATAATTGAATCGTATCTGTTAGCTCTTGTTTAGGGGTTATGTAGCAATGGTAGAACTAATATTTAGTCTGCCAAAAATAGAGAGCTAAACATGTTTTAATAATAGACTTTGTCGTCGTATCACATTTAGAATATATTGAGTATCGAGTATTCGATACTATAACACATCAACAACTGCGCAATAACGAAATACAAAAAGATAATCACGAGATGAATCATAGTTGAGAGATTACGTAACGAATCAAATTAGAGATTCAAGAAATAGATAATACGAGAAACGTTTAGCGTCAGTGAGTGTCATCTACTGACGCTAACAAGTAATACTTTCCAAATTGATGAACGATATAGTTCAAATATTCAGTAGATATATCAGAAACGTATAAATGTATATTCGAAAGGCATCGAAAACACATTTTTGAGATGCGGTAAGGTTGTGACCATTATATTTTAGAAACAAATCATTTGCATGTTTAAAATATGTATAAGCTATTCATAAAACTATTCAGGTATTCAAAAAATTTCAAGAATACACCCAAAATATGTGCGAATAGCTCCTATATTTTGCTAAACAACGATATGTTAAACTGTTAAGAAAAATATATCAAATACTCCTAAACACTTATTATATTTTTTGATGATGTGAGCCAGCTTGATTATTATTTGAGACGACGAGATGAAGGTATTTTTCAAATTTCTATGATGTTTACTTTTTTAAATTTTATACTCGATTTTATTAGAATGCAATGTGAGTTTCAATAGTTCTTGAAGCAGCTTGACAACAAATGTACGAGTTATTATTGAATTTGAAAGAAAATATTTGACATTAACATTGCTCTTCAAGTATTGTACCTTTGAATAAAAATTCTCTTCTTTAAATTGAGCCGTTGTCGATCAAGAAAAGGTTAGAACATGTCTAGCATAGAACATATATACAACTAATTCAATTTTCATACTGAAATTTTTAGTGTTATGAACAAGACTTATGTTGTTTCAATAATTAAGTTATTCTTGATGAAAAACATTGAGACTATTACGATTAATTCATCATAAACCAAACATCAACATAGTCTAAATCACTGCTATGTTCTTTACGACAAACATCTGTATAATTGGTATTGAGCTTGACTGCAGTACAAAATAAGTAGACCATGACGGCATGGGTGAAGTGTGGGTGTCCTTATGCATAGTTAACACTGCTCTTTAAGAAACAAATTTTAATATTCAGGATTGTTAAATTAATATGAATCAAAAAGAAATATTATCAGAATATATGATGAAACAGAAACAAATCACACAAAATTCACATCTACATAATTAGGGGGCATAGAAAAAAAATTTACAGAGAATCTAGGGTGGTTGTTTGGTGTTGAAGAGCCGATGACGAAATGCTCAATATCTCTTTTAGTTTCTGTTGACATGTTTTATTTTCTTGACACATTAGTTGAAAAAATTGTTGATCATTAATCGCATTATAGGATAATTCGAGCAAAAACTGATTCATACTTCCATTTGATTTAGCGATTAGATCGGAGATCGGACTAAACTGAAATAGAAAGACAGAGCACTATCCAGGTTCATCATTCAGACCGCCTGAAATATGTCATTAAACTGCCTGAAATGTTCAAGAAACAGCGTAATTAGTACTGATACTGGTGGTGGAATATATAATGCATCTTCTTTAATATACGATAAAGCAATATCTAATTTTACTAAAATACCAGTTTTATTATGAAATTTATTTCTCAATAAATTAATTTGATTATTTTGTTTTTGCCATCGATATTGATTTAAATCATTTAATTTTGATAAACTAATCTGCATGATTGCTAAATAAATATGTTTTTCCTTTGCATTCCATCTAATTTCTACATAGCATTCGTTGTTTTGAATGTTTTGAGATAACCATAGATCAGCTGGTATTATATTATTGACTGCATTTGGATTTTCTAATCAAAATAAACGATATTTTTATATTTATAAAATATTAATTTGTTTTAAAATTCATTTACCACGTAATTCACGTAATTATTCAGTACTTTGCATATATGTAATAGGATTTATTATTTGAGTATTATTGAATAACATATTAGTCACATCTTTTTATTCTTCATTCAGTAATTCACAGAATAAATCTTTTGTTGATTCATGTTCATTGATTAATAATCCAAATACTTGTATAATGCAATGATTGTTTGTCGCTGTTACACCACCGATCAATAATTTGATATATTTAATATAAGTAATATAAAACTTTGATGGTAAATCTTTTTCTTTCGAAAGAATTTATTTTATTTTACGCCAAATATCTTCTAATAAACATTGAAGTAATGTTGGTGTTGATATTTTCGGATTCATCTCTCGAGCGGTGTTTTAAATAAGCATAGTTTTCATCATAAACATTGAAATTTATTAAGAAAAAGAATCATGTTGATAGGACTAGTGGCGTAACCAGGGGTGGGCATGGTAGGGCGCTGCCCTACCACTGCTAATCTTTGCCCTACCACCCCGAGAAAATATGAAAATTTCTAAGATTTCTGTTTTTTATTTACTGTTAATTACAATGTT
>OENM01000778.1:1455-42775 GCA_900239745.1 Rotaria magnacalcarata
TTAGAAATTTTCTTCTTTTTCAAGCACTCATTTCAAAATAAAAGTAGGTGTACGGTGGTGTCTTTTTTACGTTTTTCTGAGGTGCACTTTTCAATCGAATTAAAAAACTTCAGTTTAAATGATTGCTTAATACCGTGATTCCATGTTAACCGATCACTTATGTTAAAGAGAACACACCTCATGTTTGTGCTTTTCTACCATTGCTGCTTCTCATATCTATATTTTTCGCATATAACTTAACTAGTTTTCCGTCATCGAGGTCGATACCGACTATCGTTGGCGTCCTCTATTTATTGTTATGTGAAAATCAAGCTGAGAGCGACGCATACAGATACGCTCTTCCAAGTATTACTGCTGATACCTATGTTTCGGTTGCTGGAAAGAAACTTGTTTTAAAACAGATTTCTCAATACCCTCCTCGATTTATACATCTAATTGGTCAAGAGCAGCATCAAAATATCAAGCGCTGGTTCGAAATAATCCATCATGCAATAATGTATTCATACATCCTCGTGTTTTTGTTTTTATCATTAATGAACTTCAATTGAATTTGAATCGTAAAACTACATGAACAACAGCTAGAAATCTTTCTGTATGAAAGTACGCTTGTTGAAGAGCATCGTCAAGGTTGGCGTTTGACTTATTTTAATTTTGGTGATGATGATATTACCTCGCATGGTCACTTTATCGAAAACTCTTGAATCCGAAGCAGACTAGTGGAGACGAATTAATTATCGCTCATCATTTACGTTCACTTGTTGAATTCAAGAATCTTCGAAAACCAGGGCTACCACTAATCCATGTTTTATACTTATGGATACTTTTTTCTTTCTGTTTTACCGACTATTGGTGTTGGTACCAGCTCGGGTGAACCGATTATTTTCAATGGTCTTTTTACGCAAATACCCTCTCATGTTGATGCTAATTTTAATGCTTTTCATCCTGATGCTCTTGATTTTTTACTTCCGTATTGCCCTCGATATGATGCAACTTCTTGATGGAAAAGTCACGTCATCCTTGTCTATCGATCGTTATGTCTATATGAACACGTAAGTCAATTTGATACAGCTCAAATTAATGCGCAAAAATATCGTGGTTATCCACACGATGGAAATCCATGGTCGATAGAGAGCAATATGAATTTGATCCGATCGTCACCGATCTCGTTACAAACTCATATGAAAGTGGAGCGTATTGTTAGCGCTCTTGTTCTTCGACATTATAGTGAATGGTGACTACGAGTAGCAAGCGATGAATATCGCGATCATCATACTGTTGCCGACCGCGTGAATTGTACTGTGAGTGGCAAGAAAAATAAAACATATGTCTACTAATAATTACTATATGCATTTTTTTAAAATCCTATACTTTTGTTTCGATTTTGTAGGTTTATGTTAAGATTGTGTAGTTGTTATTTAAAGACCAATGCAAATTTAGAAATCGATAAACGATATGGTTCTTTTTAAAGATAATATGAATAAAAATTTACCGAATGGTATTCTGTTTCATTTATCTATTTAAATTAGAAACTGATCGAATTTGGAACTATGAATAACAGTACAGTACAGCTCTGCAGAAAAAAACAATTTGTTTTCGTAGAAAAAAAAGTTTTTTGTTAATCCCATGTTTTCTCGTTCTCATGAATTTGTAGGTGATACGTGCAATTTTTAATCACTTATTTCTTCTCTAGATGTCTCAGTATAGAATTTAACGGAAGCAAAATTTGATTCATCCATCCTATTCATTCATTTTCTCACTATTATTATGTCGGAGGAATCTTCTTTAACAACATCATTCACATTCAAGAAAACTTTTCCGTCAGTAAAATTTTCTGCTGTTCTAATTACATGCTTTTTCGGAGCGATACTATTGCTCATATACTTTCGCTCTAAACATTACGAAGGTACTATTCAAAACAAATCACCTCAAATATGGTTTAATGCAGAACAAAAAATTAAACAACCACCCCGTGTCAATCGAGATCATGACTTTTGTGGTCCTTGTCTTCCTGGCAAACTCTCATCAAATGAATGACAACTAATTGATCTTGCTGCTCATATTTCGCCAGAACGGCCGTTTCTAATTAATATCCGTGCTACATCTACTGTTGGTGGTGGCCAATATGATCCTAATCATCCTCTTCTTACTGCATTCAACATATCTGTCAGTGCACTTACAATCGATTCTAACTAGGGGTGCAACGGTGACGATTAATCGTTCACCGTTTCACCGCATGGGACCGGTGAAACAGTGAACCAGTGGATCGGTGGACCGGGCCCCGTTCTGTGCGGTGCAACGGTGGACGATTAATCGTCACCGTTGCATCCTTATTTTTTACTTAGAATCTTCTGAATATCAGTAAGCCACTTCGAGCACCGCTAAGCCTGAGCTTCCACCAGTTACTTTTTGGTCGATCTAACCGATTGACCGGCACATCGATGGACCTGGCCCCCGTCTAANAGTGACGGTGGAACGGTTTTTGATCGTCACCGTTGCATCCCTAATTCTAACACTGATTCCTCTACTTTTCAATGCTTACCCTCATCGTAGTAATATTTAATTTATGCATGCTTTTATTTGGTCTGAATCTGTTGTACAAAATATCTTTGAAAGATATAGCGTTTCAAAAAATTTTACAATTCTTAAACTTGACTTTGATTCGTATGAATGTTCAGTACTTGAAAATATTCTTCGTGTTGGTTATCGACCAGAATTAATTCATACTGACTTCAATCCTATTTTCCCACCACCTGGTATCGTTATATCAATTTACAATGCAACAACGAAGAATGATTGGAAACCAGCATTATGGTCCAATGATAATCTGTTTTATGGATGCAGTTTATCGGCACTTTCAAAACTATTGAGACCATTCGATTATATTCTTCTTGACGTTGATTTCTGGGAAGTTATTTATATTCCAACATGAAATAGCACAATCGCACCAACTTCAAGTACCTACAAATGATCATTTTGCATATCAGGTTGGTTTTCTTGAGCATTCGTGCCTGCCGTATTGTAGAGCAAATGGGAAATCGTACAGTAACCGAATAGACAACGTCATTGAAACTACTTTGAACCAATCAAACTTTACAACATTTGTGACGACTGTTATTGATTCACTAGCTCCAATATCAGTGAAAACTAATGACAAACATACATATATTATTTCTTTATAAATTGTTATATGATAGAATTAGGTTTAATGATTACATTTTCAATTGTTCTATTCTTGTATATATTCGATCGTCTTACCTGTTTTAAAAGAAAAATATGAAGTAAGTTTTGAAGTGTTTTCGCATGTATACGGTGAAATATAATCTGGCTCATTGACCCGCTAACCTCTGTCTAGTAAACTAAACCTAGAGTCCAATTTAATTCATAGACCTGCATGAAGGTCAAAAACAAAATTAAGAACGATCGTACTGGCATTATTTTATTTAGATGAATATAAAAATCAATGACGAGCTCCAAATATTGAACTACCCACACGTACAATTGTACTTCCCATTTGAATCGCACGTTCGTAGTCATGCGACATACCCATTGAAATTTCAATATCTTTTATGTTATAATTGTATTTTGCACATAATTCGTCGCGACACTTAATTAAACCATGAAAATCTTGATCATTCTGTGTTTGAACATTATTTAACGAACCGATGGTCATCAAACCTTGGCAAACTAATAAGGGACAATTAATTTTAATATAGTCGTATAGAGATAGAAATTGTTTTGAATCAATTCCATATTTTTGTTTCTCGTTACTTGTATTTATTTGTAGAAGAATATTTAAGTTTCGTGATTGCTGCTGAAGATTTAAATTTAAACGATTTGCTAAATCAATTGTATCAACGGTTTGAATACAATCAAGATTTGGTACACGCGTTAGAATTTTAGGAACTTTTTTTCGTTGTAAATGACCAACAAAATGCCAACGAATATCAGGACATTGACTACGAATTAATTGATTATTAGATTTCTTTTCCAATTCTTCAACATAATTTTCACCAAAGTAACGTTGTCCAGCACGATAAAGTTCAATTATATCTTCAACTGCTTTTGTTTTTGATATAGCAATTAAACGAACCGGAGAACGATGAGATGACGATAGTTGATTTATACGTTCAACAATTATTTTGAGACGAGATACAAGTTCACTCATTCAGTCAAATTTAGTATCTAGAAATAGATATTTATCATCTAAGTTATTCGTTCGTGGATGAGAATGAGTAATATATTACGCCAATGAAACGTTCGAGTGTTAAACTCGGCTCGTTCTTTTTTTTTAACAGTTTCCTATGACTACGACAATAAAAATCTATCGCAACCGATTAGCCTTATATCTTAATGGCCTTTAGTCCTTGTTTTGCTAGAGAAAAGAAATTCCATCGTTAAGTCTAGTGTAAGACTTAAACTATAGCAAAATCATTGAGCCGTAATATAGAATTTATTAAATAAAGTTTTTATTCAAAAGAATAATACATCAAATCAAGCATCGATTTTATTTACCATGAGAAGTATTGGATGTCCTAGCTCACCTGAGCATATCGATTATTAATTTACGACAATTGCAATTCTTTATTGGATGATAACTTTTCAAAATAATATTCAATATCTTGATTAGAAATGTTTTCTAATGAATTAGGTTTCCATTGAGGTTTGTTATCTTTATCAATAAGAACTTAAAAATAGAAAAATGAGTACACTCTTTTCTTATTAAGGATAGCACATACCTGCTCGAACACCTTCGAAAAAATCATGACCATGTATAACATAATGCAAAATTCGATATTCCATTTTTAAACATTCGTTCAAATCGAATTGTTTTCCTCGTTTCAATTGTTCTAACGTGATTTTCAGTGATGTTGGACTCTGAATAAACAAATGATTGAAATAGAATACATAAATAAATAGCTAACCTTAGTCTTAAGAATCTCAATTTGTTTTAAAGCAAACGTTGATCCATCTGATTTTAATTGTTCAAAAATGGTTTCTACATTTTTTGTATCTATTGCAAAAACACGATTGATCAATGGTAATTGTTCCTGAAGACTGAATGATGATTTAGATGTGACCTATAATAATAAGTAAACAAGTGAAATTATGAATGATACAACCAACTAACTCTAAATACAAGATAGAATTTCAAAGTAAGCCTTTGTTATCTTGTCAAATATAATCATGGAAAAGGAAAAATTAAGGTTATAGGTTTCTACAAAAATTTTTAAACGCCTACCAGTTCAGTATTTTCGTCCAAGACGTTTTTTATAGAATTGTAATCCGCTTTCGGTAATTTCAAGAGTTTTTGTTCTATTTCTTGTAGCTAAATACAAGAATGATATAAATATGAAAATCTAGATAGTACTCGATTTGTTGGAAGAAAATGTGTTGCAATACCAGCATGAAGAACATCCATACCATGTAAACGATGACCTGTTAAACCAAGAAAAACGCCAAGATTATTCGATAGACGTGAAAGAAAATAGGAACCACCGGCATTTGGAAACAAGCCTGTTTTGTAATAATCAATCACATAAATCAATGAATAATTCATTTTTCATTTATTACCAATAGCTGTTTCAGGCATTGCAACTGTTGTAATTTCTGTAGCTATTCGAAATGATCCATGTATGGATAAACCACAACCCTGTGATAAACAAAATGACAAATGTCTAACTCACTATTTAACATACTCCACCCATAGTAATGCCATTGATCAATGCAACGTATGGTAATTTATACGTGCCAATAAGATAAAGAAGTTGATATTCATCTCTTAAATAATTGTTTCGAATATTTTCACTATTTAATGATGTGCTAGTAAGAACTAGAAGTTAATTTTGTTTTTAATTTTATAATAAAAATGTCTTTCATATTACTTTTTAAATCACCACCAGCAGAAAATGCCTTTGTTCCAGTACTTTTAATAATAATAAATTGTGTTTTTTCATCTGATTCCCATTGCTAAACAAGTTTTCAAAATAAAGATTGACTGAAAAATTCAATTTTCATACTTTCATTTTTGAATAAAGCTGTTTAATCATCGAATGTGTCAAAGCATTTAATGTTTTCGGTTTATTTAATTGTACAATTCCAGCTTGATTAATATAATCAAATAGAATTTCATTGTTTTGAGTTACACAGATATTTCGTTTTGAAAAAAATCGAGAAAATTGCCTTTGTACTATTTTTCGAAACATTTGACTTTTGTTAACCAGAAATCGAATAGAATATAGTATGGTTAAAAACCACGACATCTACATTTGATTTAACCATTCATATTAGATCGCTACTCGATCAATATAGTTGATTAAAAATAAGTAGTAAAATATTAGCTATTTCAAATTTTATTTTTCGACAAAAATCAGACAAAACTTGGGAGAGCATGATAGTATTCAATGTAATATACACCGATTAAATGGAAACTTTAATTGAAGATCTAAAAGATCATCATATAATTCGATTCCATTTTGAGACATACTAATCAAAAAAAGAGAAGAATATTGCCAGAAAGACAAAAAAACCGGTTTAAGTAAGTGTCATATTTCTTTTTGTGTACTCAAAAAGGTGAGTACACTCTAGATTCGGTCGGCCGTTAACACGATAACCTTTGAAAGCCTCATCCATTTGTCATGAAATCTTGTACACATAATGATCTCATTAATATCTCAGTCGAGTTCGAAGATGAGAAGGATCCGTCAAGAAATAACTGAGTTATCGAAAAAATTGTCAGTATTGATCAGAGCATCCCTGAAGGGGGTGCGATGTTTAGTTAATTCCGGCAATGTTAATATCATACAATTATTAAGATTAAAAATGAACAATGATTCTTTTAATAGTTGATATTTTAGATAGAATCAAATAATGTATTGTATATCTTTTACGCTCTTGTAATAATTTTCACACTCTCATAGCGAGAACAAAATGTATCCACTAACGAGACGCGCCAAATATAATAATTCAGTTTCAAACGCGACAAAGAAATAACGATAAAGACGAGAGAGAGAAAAAGAACTTGGCGCGAAACTCGCGCAACATCAGAAACAAAAACACGTGACGATACACAGTGCCGTCACAGGGGGTACAGGGATTTTTTCAAAGAACATTTTTTTTTCTTAGAATTATTCACAACATATATAAATCGACTCAGTTTTTGCAGTACACATAACAATCGGATGCGAATCCGATGTTTCTTCATTTGTTTTATTTAATTTGATTATTTCTTACACAGGGTCTTTCAAATCATGAATGGAAACAGTTGAGTCAGCGATGTACTTAAGCTAATCTTGGACAGCTTTGGTTCAATTCTATATTTAGATAATCATTGCAAAAAACTTTCACGAACATGTATAGCTCTTATTATGACACCACAGGGTCTCTTATTATATTCAAGCAAATATGTTGTTTTCTCCTATACAGTACGTTTGCCATTTTTGAGACAATGACCTTTATTCTCAGTCACAATTTAAAAGATATATTCCATCAATTTTTATTTACAAAACAGTGTTCAAGAATGAATTAAACTTTTGAAAAGGTTTTTCTTCTCCATCGAGAGACATCTAGTCTTGTATAGTGAAAAACAACCCCTACCATCAACTAGCGAGATAAGAGCACGAAAGATTTCGGTATTCTTAAACAAAAAAGATAAGACCTGTTGATTTTTGGAGAAGAAGACTTTTTTGAGGTAAACGAGATTTTCAGTTAAAAATTAGAAATGAAATGCTCTAGTAATATGACTCAATTAGTATAGAGATTAATTCGTTTTACTTAATTGCTCAGAGTAATAAGGAACTAGCTGCGTAACAGTGTTTATTGTTTGTTATTAACGAATCTAAGTAAGTAGAACAACTTAGATTCTAAGTTAATTACATCACACCGGAATAGGAAGTACAAATCGATGGGGCCTTTGTTAATATTTTCCAGCTTCAGATTTGGTGATATTAGTTTTTAATTAACTTATTATGAATAGAGTTGCACATGTTTTTGCTATATTCTAATAAATGTTTCTTGAATCAAAAAAAAAAAAGAAAAAAAATGCCACCTTGATCTAGGCCATTAAATATATAAATTAAAAACTTCTAAATTTTCTTTCTTTGAAATTACGTATCAGTAGCTATTTGTTTAAGTTAAATAATTTATTCAAGTGACGGCTTATTCCATTACTGGTGGTCTCAGTCGAGCTCTCATGCGCTCAGTAGTCGATGAAAATGCATTAAAATTAGACGGCGTTCGCTTTGAATTTCATTGTGCACAGGTTTGTTTGTTTTCTAATGATCAACGTAAATTTTCGAGATTTACAGGATGTGCCAAAAATCGATATGATTGGATCATGTGATCCGTATTTCATCGGTCAGATTGATGATGGAAAAATTCAGTTCACTTTAGTATTTTCGAAAAAAATTCAATTGATTTTTGAAATATTATTCTCTGTCAGATCTTCATGTATTCCGAATGCATTATTTCCAGTTTGGAATGAACAATGATTGATCAGAAATGTCCCACGAATTACTAAACACTCAGTAAAAATCTTCGGCAAAGATAATGATAAAGTCAAAGATGATTACATTGGTAGTTTTGAATTATCTCTTCGGCCAAGAAACTGTTGGTCAATTGAGATCATAAATAGTTGGGGCAAAGTTCGAGGAATATCGAATTGAGTATTGAACGTTTTCCTTCGTCACTCGAGACTCAAACTCTTGGTCCATACACATTCGATGGTCCTGTTCGTTATTCTCGTCATAACTCATTGGCTGTTGGACAATTAACTAAAGTTAATGATGAGCGACTTTATTCAACTTGAGAAATTTATTTAGAACGAATCGATTATTTCTTGGATCCAACTGAGAAACAAAAATGGAGTCCATCGTACAAAGCAGCTCAAACAATTTTCGAAGGACCGATGTCCTTTGGTGTTCAATCATTGATAAAGTAAGCACATCATATGCTCTCTGCAAACCATACAACCAATCAATTCGGTGTTTTGAATACTAGTCACGATTTCTGGAAATTATTGTGTGATGAAACAACATTACAGATAAAACCTTGTGTTTACACTTATATTATTGATGATTTAGCATGGCGATTTAGTGAGACAGGTGCATCGTTTTTTCTTGATTTTGCATCGAAACATGCTCTTCATGCAAATTGTTCTGAAACTGTTCGTTATGCAGGAGAATTTCATCCGCGACCAATTTGTGGATGGGATAGATTTACTTCAGCCAGTGAGCTAGATTTCGATCAATGGGAGTTAGTTATCAATAATGGCTCAAGTACTTATGCACCAAATCGATCATGTCTTGTTTAACTGAAAGATTAACTTTCTTTCAATTTCCCTCATTTAAAAATCGTCATTTATCATTTTACAGATTCTGAATTAAAATTAATTATCGAAGCTTGTCGATCATTTGCTAAATCTGGTTCAATGAAATCGATACGAACTATCGGACAATTTATTTCGAAAAATTTCCACTCGATTACAAAGTATTGAAATCGAATCATGTTTAATATAAATTGTTTTCTTTATCCGAATAGATTTTAACTGCAAAGAAAAGATCAATTGAGTACAGAATATTTTCCATTTCATTTTCATCGTCTATTCGCATTGATCTGAATCCGATTGAAATCTATATAATGAGTGAGTTTTCACTGTGTCAAGGTGACCCTAAAAAGCGTCCAATTAACTCGACTGGTCTTATTTTAAAATAAAAGATTATGTCAGGATCTCTTGAACCTTCGCAGAGTTTTCAAGTTCTTTTCTTCCAACAGATAAGAATTTTATTCGGAACACTACCGCTGCCTACAGTAGACTATATGAATCTATTCTAATATATCAGCAATGATCTCTGTAAAAGATGCAAATATTTCATTATATTAAGATTGGTGAGCATCAGAGATTATTTTAGACGACCACCTCAGTCGGGATTATATAGAAGCTGCTTAAATTCAATGGAAGCTGTGCACCACGAAGCTGAGTCATGCAGCATGTAATAAGGTTTTCTCTAATTAAATAAAATTATGTTTTTTTTTTATATGCACCACGGTGTACCCATTCATTTTAATATCGACCCGTCGAATCGCTAAGTTATCTCGTAGATTTCAACGCTATAAATGAGTGCCATCAATGTAATTTGTGTTTACATCCTGTTGTATCCTTCTACTTTTCAAATGACACTATGATAAAGACTGGAAAGTTAAAACCATTTTTCATGAGATCTAATACGATTAATTAACGAGAAAGATTGTGCTTTACTTTAAAAGAAAAACATGTTCATCATCTTAAAATTATAATTAAAAAGTAGTCTGAGCTAGTGTAAGCAAACTAATTTGATTTCTCATATAATACTGAATATATAATGAAGTTCTCCTTCCTTGATATATACATAGAGATATACAGGCCAATTTAAAATATCTATCCATCTGACTAATCAAAATAACCCTACGAGAATCTCTTAGACAATAGGCAATAGTTTTATAATTTAATTTATCGAAATTTCTCTTCAATTGTGTAGAGCCAAACACTTTTTTTAATATTTCAATTATCTACACAACATTTCCTGTAACTGAAGTGTAGATAGAGAAAGAGAAAAAGAAGACTTGATGTAAACATGGAACGCTAATCAAATAAGACGAAGAAAATTACTACTCTCAGGATCAGAAAGAAAATTTTTTCTAAGAATAATGTTATCTGCGCATAAAACACAAAACTCACCCACAATGGAACCAGACAGGATAGGAAAAGCACCAAGATTTTACTTACCTTTGATGTGTAAGATATGTGGGGATGTCGCACGTGGTTTCAATTTTGATGTTATAACATGTTTATCGTGTAAGGCTTTTTTTCGAAGAAATGCATTTCGACTATCGGTAAGTTAATTTCACTTTAACTTATTATCTATTTCATAAACTTTATATTCGATAGAGTATACGTTGTTGTCAACGTAAAAATTATTGTAAAATAACAAAAGAAACACGTAGTTATTGCCCAGCTTGTCGTCTGAAAAAATGTTATGCATTTGGTATGAACTCTAACTTAATTCAATCTGTTTCCAAACGTGAAACAAGCTCTCATGTGTCCAAAGAATCGATGATAGAAAAACAAACTAAAATTCAATTATCAACGGTAAATCGATTTTAAATTATATTGTTTCAATTGTATTTTTTAATGTTTTTATTTTCTACAGCCTAGACCAATTGGTCTTCTTCAAAATGATTCGTCAATGTTATCACACGATCAATGGAATCTTCTTTCAAATATCATTCGATCTTATGATAAGCAGAATGTTATCAAGGAAGTACGATGTATACTTGAAAGCAAATCTTCATTACCAGCAAAATTACGTTTGAAACCTGCCGATACAATTGATCTTATGAGTAAACCTTTGGAAAACATTGTACTACTTATGGGAAATTCACCTCATTTTTGTGCTCTATCAAGCAATGCTCATCGAGCTGTGGTATCACATAATTTAATTTTAACTGGCGGTCTCGATGGATATTTTGTTGCTCGCGAAACTGATCAACTCAATAATATACATTATATGATTGCCAGTGGTGCTCTTTACGGCTCTGATTTTATGGCACAATGTGCTAAAGACAATGAACGTTTGGAACCAAATGGAAATTTGATTAAGATTATGTTATTTGTTTTGATATTTTCAAGTAATTGTTCAGTAGTTGTATTCAATGGTCAAGAAGATATCAATATAATGTCCAGCACCAGTGAACTAATTCATATACAAGATATTTATTTGGCGATATTATGGAAATATTTAATTTATTTATATGGATATAATCAAGCAATCGTACATTTTTCTGCGATGGTAAAAAGTGTTCTCGACATGCTCCGTCGAGTAGAAGATCTATCCAAGAACGATACTCTAGAAAGAATAATTACTAGAGTTGTGACACATGCAGAACGTTCTTTGGTCATAGAAGACTAAATTACATTTTCCGTATGTCTTCATTAAAAAGTTGATGGTTCAAGTATTACGTTGCGTTTGTTTAATTATCTGTTATTAAGTCATTGTAAAAGATTTTGAAATAAATAATGATGATATTCGGCATTAATTATTATTTCACTTTCACAAACAAAATCCTGCTTAATTTACCATCGGATGTAATGAATAATAACCTTAAATTAGCCACAAGTCTTCCTACTCTCTTTATTAAGACTGAAAATAAATCATGGTTGTCATCAATAGAAGAGTTTTCTTCATAATTATGTTTTTCTGAAACTTCTTATGCATTTTTCTTTTTAAATATATCTTAATATCTTAAGAAACTCATGTAGCCTGGATTATATTCTCTCTAGATGTGAATTTATATTCGATTTGACCCTCAGCTCGTATCACAAGTACAATTTACCACGTCAATGGATGCGAAATCAAGTTTAAGTTGAAAAAATTTGAAAACTAGCTGCCAGTTGCATTTATGCCTATGCAATAAACATGTTTTTCTTTTACATTAACTTTGAACTATAATAAAAGTAGTTTTAATCGAATGATGAATACTTCATGCCTAGAAAAAAAAGTAGCTTTACAGTTTGAATAAATAGATAGGAAATAGCATTGGAAAATCTTTACTTTTAAACTTTATTCAGAAGAAAAATCTTTGCGCTTAATATTATTAAGCGTTTTAAAACAAATTGGACATGACTGTTGTATTAAACTATAAGCACATACATAGCAAAAATAATGTTTACAATCACCAATGGATTCATGTGGCATGACAATCGATTGTTCACATACAGAACAAATATTTGTTTGTTCAAGACGTTTCATTACGGTTCCAGATAAATATTTTCTCATTAATGTGCGTGCTTTTAATGACGTTAGAAATGGGATTAGTGTACCTAATGTTTCATTGAGCGTATGCCAAATTAATTCACGTTTCATATATGAATAATCAAGTATACGAAGTGATGGTCGATGATTATGAATTGTTTTTACGCCAGATATTCGTTCGAATAGATTTACATATTTACCGCCATGAAGAAAGACTAGAAAATTCGCAAACGAAATTGCTTTGTAAATAAATTGAAATGGTAATAGTCGTCGATAATCAACTAAAAATTTTTCGTAGATGTAAGAAAAAAAGAATGATAACAAATAAAGGCATTTTTGGTAACGAGTCAATGGTGATGATGAATATTTTAGTTCTAAAAGTTGTTGACCAATGGTTGCCGAAAAACGCGATGAAAAAATTGTATTGCATGATGTGAGTACACGAAGAAATAATTGAAATTCATGTTTAAATGAATGAATTAAATGTGAATAATAAATTCGAAAAAGCGATGAAAACATATCCCAATTGTAAGCATTAAAATCTTCATCGAGATAATTTGCATCGATTTGAGGAGTTCGAAGTGCTGCTATTGGTTCGCTCATTATAATCTAAAATATAGCATACAAGAGATTATGAGTGTTTCTATTTTTAGATTAACCAGATCACACTGTGCTTGGTTAAAGACTAATACAACAGTTAAATTAATATCCGGTGTAATTTAATATTTAGGTTAAATTTCTTTCTTACTTTCTATTCATGAGTCAAATTTTCGAAGAACAGCATTCAATTTCTGTCATTATCTTTTGGTTTCAAAGATAAGCGGGTGTGACGGCATAAGCGTCACTGATGTTATCTGAGTGCCTGTTTGCTTCTTGTTCTAGCTTCCGTCTCTTTTCCTCTTGTTTGCTTTTGCGTCTAATATTGTTAATTCATTATTCTTATTCTTCTCTTTTTTTCTTCAAGCTTCTTCATATATCTCTCTTCACTGAGATATACCTATGCTCATTCTTTCAATAACTTTCGCTCATCATTCGAGCGTATCTTCTCTGACAATTATTTTTCTTCTCCATCAAAAAGAATCATCTCTTTGACTAATTACATATTACCTTTCTTTCAACTCGATTGTTCCTTACAATCGTTCGAACTCGTGTCAGCTACTTGCTTGTGGAGTTCTTCTTATTCACAACTATGTCTGTTCATTGAATAAACAGTTGGATCTTCATCCAATATTCAATATTCTGTTATTTCCATTGCTATCATCCTGCCATAATCGATACTGTGGCACCTGGAATTTTTATTAGTTGCGTCTTTGATCCTCATCAAGGCGTTACACGGGGTAGCTATCACAATTGCTAATTGGTGTTAAATTTTTTCTAGTAAAATATTTATTACGGAAGAATGAGGTTACAGAATTCTTTTGACTTGTTCAAACCAGGCATCTAATCTAAACACTTAATAAACTTAAATTATATTTTAGTCAAACGTAAATATGTTTATTGGCACTTTTTATGATTAATAAATAGTACTTTGCAAGATTAACGTCTGATGAAGAATAATAATTCTTGATCTCAACAAATTCATAAATTAATGCTTATTGCTAGCTTTCATAAACGAATGAAATTTGTTTTAAAACAGCATTAAATTAACTTTAAAAAATATCATTAGTAATTTATTCTTTTGTTTCTGAAGTTCTATAAAATTGTCGATTATGACTTCAACCATAGTTCAATGATAATGAGTTTTTCTCAAGGTTTATTTTAATATTTACGTATCAGCTGCGTCTGATTTGTAATGATTTTCTTTTAGATTCTAAATGCAATATAATAAATATATTTTATAAAAAAGAAACTGCCGGAACGAATTTTACTTACTTACTCTTGACATTATTCACCAATGATTATATTAACTATGTTGAACTGAAACTAAGTAAAGAAATAAACACCAGCGTTAGTGATGACCTCTATTGACACGATATTGGTCTTGCCTTTAACAAATCGCAACAGTAAAATCTATGTGCATTTTTTTATTTCTTTGTTGCCGCTTTTTAAGTTTTACCACAGGATTTCATTTTCAAATGTACAGCGAAGTAATTAAGAATAGATTTGTTTTTGATAATAAAATAATTTTCGATTCAATCTTAGAGTGACACGGATCTTTCACAGGTAACTGTTGAAGACAAACGTCGTAAGAATATCATAGACAATCAAAATTTTCTTGAAAGTCTTAAACTATTAAATGTATTTGATTTTGTTTTTTTGCTAATTATTCGAATGTTTTTAATTGTGATGTACTTTAGGTTCGTGAAGATTTAAAATCAACTGTGAACTTGGCAACGACAGGAAAAACCCTACGAAAATCATATAAACGAAAAGAAAATATCCATCAGTAAGAAGTTTTTTTCTACAAAGATTTTCCTGGAGAACAAACCCCGACACAAAGCGGTACGATACTGTCGCTCGACGATCTCTATTTTCGAGAAGAGATTAGCTAAAACGTTCAAGAATTTGTGGAACGGACTAGATTATTGGCTATTGAACATTCGATCGCCAATAGTGAGGATCTTGCTGAATAAACTATGAAAGAACTATGCAAATGAAGGGAACGCCGACTTAGTATTTTTGTAGTTTTCATTGAAATAATTCTTCTTTTATTTTAAGATCAGAAAGACGTCGAAGTTCACGAATCCAAACAAAGTCTCGAATCAATTATAATGATCAATCTCTTGTAGACGATGAAGATTGTGAATGGTCAGCTGATGAAAGCTCAAGTGACGAAAACGATGATTTAAGTTTGGCTTTTGTAAGCAAAATGGATACAGATTGGCAACCATCAAGTTCAGGAAAGCTGCCGGCTGTGAAAAATATTCGACCGATTCGTAAGGTTGTCAAAATCGCTCCTGATCAAGCGAAAATATTTCTGCCAAATACTGGATTAGAAGCATCGAAAGTCTTATCTAAAACTAAATTTCGTAAATCCTATGTATCTAAAAAATTGAATGTTGCTATATCATCATCATCAGAAGATTAATTTATTATTTGTTCTTGTTAACTACCTATGAACACATTTTATTTATCTGTTCTAGATGACAAAAGTATTTATCATTTTAGTGTTAATTTTGCTTCATTCGTTTTAATTCTTTCAGCAAAATATCGAAGAAATTCGTCAAAAGAATCTTGAAGAAAATCAACGTTTTCTTGAAAGTCTTCGTATAAACAAGGTAAATGAAATTTCGAATAATATTGATTTAAAATTATTACTGATCTTTATAATTAAGGTTCGAAATGATTTTGTTAAATCAGCACGCTCAGCTGTTGGAAAAAATGAAACTAAAAAGCACACTAATATTGAATATAAACAGTAAACAAAGCGGCAGACAGTGTTTCTCTTCTATAATGTTGTTTTTCTAGAGTTGAACGCGTGACTCGATATCGTTTAAAAGTTGAATCAGGTGAAATTCCACCATATATTCCTGAATGGCAACAAAAAGCTCAACAGAAAAAGTCACAGAATCCTTCAAAATGGACTCTATATTATAAGAATACAGCAAATCCTTACGGACGAACATTCAAACCACGAATTCGAAATTAATCTTCTTGAACATTTGATTAGATATTATATGTGTATATATTGTGATTTCATAGGTTTCTAAACTATTTTACTAGCAGATTATTGTGTATCTTATCTTACGTTTTACCATGGCATCAGTTTATCAAACTGGAGTCTTGATAAGAAGTGTAAGCGAATGGTGATGTTTATATTTTGATTTCGTTTTTCTGTTCAACACTTTCATTGATTATCCGAAGAATTTTGAAATAAAAAAAAAACCTGACCATTGAAAATATACATTCCTATTTACAAGCTTTGATGCTTTGTTTTACAATAGGTTCGACCTCGCAGATCTGCTCGTACAACTAAATTAGGCTTGATTTTCAACGAAGCAAATAGTCTAATCGAAAGAAATGCAATAGCCTAAATGCCTAGAAATGAATTCTGAGACTTCAAATGACAAAGAATTTTAAGAGTTAAACAATTTATTGATCCTATGAAATATAACAAATTTTCAAATATGACATTTGAGATCCTATTCGAATAGTATCTGTTCATCAGTAGGACCGTATAACACCTTCTTGAGCACATGTTACAATAAGTCGTCCATTACGAGTCCATACTCGACCCAAATTCCAAGCTCGATTATTTCGATGAATTGGACATTCTAATTCATACAATAGCCAATCATCGGCACGTACAGGTACTTTAACTGGAACAGGTGGTATTTCTGAACTGCGTTTAATAGGTTTTAATGAAGTATTCTTTTCTGTTGAATTGCTTTCGACTTCTGTATCAAAGATAAAATCATCGTGAAACCACATGGAATGATCAAGTGATGCTTGCATCTTAATTCTTCGACTAATACCATTGACAGCATAGGGTAGAAAGGCACTACCTAATAAAACTCGATCACTACAATAAGCAACAGCTGATCGATGTATATGCGAATAATCAGGTAGAGGATCCAATGATTTTATCCAAACAAATTGTCGCGCTGGCCATGTTGGCGTTGGATCAAGTATATCACGTGGATTACAATAACGTAAATCGATACGTGCTGGCATTTGAAGTGCATTTTCAATTAATGGTTTAACTTCTGGCTTGACACGTGTATCATTAAGAAGATTAGTAAAATGATCATTCATTGAAAGAAGCTTTTCAGGTGGTGGAATAGCTAGAGAGAGAGAGAGAGAGAAAACAAAAATTATTATATCATAGATGAAAAAATTTACCAGCATGGGGCATTTGCAATTGATGTTCCATATCGCCCTTCTCTCTTTTATGAAAATTCATTGAACACTCGAATACTATTCGATTGTCTTGTTTAACTGTTACGCTCCGTGTTTCAAATGATTGGCCATCGCGTAATCGAGAAACTACATATGTAATCGGAGATGAATTATCAGCTGCTGTTAAAAAATATGCATGAAGACTATGTAATGGAAAATTTTTTGTAAGTGTTTTTTGTGCTGCATATACTGCCGAACCAATTAATTGACCACCGAAGACACTTTTCCTATTAGGAAATACGAATAATGTTTCAGCTGGTTGAACAAAAACATCAGTCGAACGTTCAATGACTTTGATTGTTTCATAAAGAGTTGGTCTCTTTGATGCTAGACAACGGCGATGAATAATATTGTATGCGGGGCGACATTTTATAA
The DNA here is from genome assembly GCA_900239745.1 of Rotaria magnacalcarata. Classification (NCBI taxonomy): domain Eukaryota; kingdom Metazoa; phylum Rotifera; class Eurotatoria; order Philodinida; family Philodinidae; genus Rotaria; species Rotaria magnacalcarata. The sequence continues at coordinate 19,455 of OENM01000778.1, forward strand.
GAGATAATGCAACAATTATTGAATTGGCATTCATTTACGATTCTATTTCAAGTACAAATATATAGTAGAGTTGTGTAATAATATTTCGACTATTCTTTTTCTTTCGTCAGTCGATGGCGGTGCACGTGGCGGCTTTTCGTTGTTCTGCTGCTTTTTTTTCAGATGAAGGACGAAAAAACACAAAAGAACCGACTATAAACTGCAATTTTTCAGTATCAAATATAAAAATATTCGTGCAGTAAAACTTTGCACTCAACTTGAGGGCGAAGGCTGTGTTTAATGATCGGAATTTATTCGACACAGAGATAGTATCAATCCGTAGAATAATTTCTGGAATGTGCTCGAAATTAATTTAATAGAAGCAGTGTCTCTACGTGTATTACCATAGATTTGAATTGTGCAAATTTGGAACGATAAACATCGTATCGACAATGTAACTGTTTTCGATCTCATATTTTGAGAAATTGTAAAATGTGATAATTCATATCTGTTTTTATGATTTGGTACAAAGGAGTTTTATGTATAAAAGCCGCTATTCAGTTGAAAATAAAGATACTTGCTTATTCGTCATGTCTTCGTTGGACAGTGAAGACTGTATTTATCCTTCAGTTCATACGTACGTTTTAATAACTTCTCATTGATCAACTCGTTAGAAATTTCAGATTGATTCACAAATAGCTGAATTTCTTCCATAACTTGTTATTGCTTGAGAGTCAAACTCTTGGAATTGTCATTGAATGCTGTAGAGATGAAGAAAACTTCCCAACACATATACTTCTGCATTAACATTTCAAATGTATAAGTTTCATATTTGGGTTCCGGCTTGTCTCATGATTATATTAATATTCAACTTTACACTTAAAAAAAAACCTTGATTGACAGTCATATGTCTTATTCGATTTTTCACACATTTTCCATTGTAATAGACCATTAGTCTAATTACTATTCAAAAATTAATCATATTTTTACTTGTCAAATAATGTCAGTTGGTAGTCTTATTATAGTATCAAGAAATAGATGAAAGAGAATAAAATGAAGTCAGAAAACATGGTCACATTATACGAGAAGCATTTATTCGAGAAAAACTCATTTCATTGAACTCCAGATGTTACCTAATGAAAGTTTTACGGTATTTACTGAATTCAATTTTTACTTGATTCTATCAGAACTGACTGGTTTTCAATAAATTATAAAATAGAATATTAAAAAATCAGTTGCCGACTCCAATGCCGAACAAAATTCAATCGAAATGCTCTTCATCCTATAAATAATTGTTATTGATGAATGCAGATTTCATTTTATCAACCGTTTTCTTTGGTTCTTTAACTGTTTTCGTGTATAAGATATGATTATTTCCATCGGCACAATTTGATTGAATACATTTTCTCTACATTAAATATCTTATTAATCTTGTCTAGAATATATTTCTCGATAATTCAATGATGAACTTCATTCTTCTGAGATTTTCTTCTTTTATTATTAATCAAGTTACTTCATAAGTACACAATAATAAGAAAAGCTGAATTTTCTAGAAAAGAAAAAAAGACAAATTCCATAAATAATTTCATCGCCAATATTTTACGCATGCGAAGCTTATGATTTATTTTCCATTGAGAAAAATCATCGATCATCACTTCACTTAATTAGTTTCTTTTTCCTACTCGTAGTTGATGTTTCACGCAAATTTCTAATAAGCGTCTATGAACGCATATCTAAGTATGTTTCTCTGTATCGTTCAATAGGTTTACTTATGCACTTGAGAAATTATTTTTTTCCATGAATAAATCAATATGTTATGACCCCATGAGTCTTGTTTATCTAATGAAATTTCCAGTCGAAAATAATTAGATCGATTGAGAACAACTGAAATTCAAATTTCGTCGGTGAACACCGACATTGTAAAAAAAATTCAAAGTTTTATTCAATACAAGTGCAGGATGGCTATAAGAAAGCTAATTTTTCCTATAGTCTTCTTCAAAGATACTAAAACCACATGATTCGAAGTGAAAACATTTCCGTCCGACTTCTCGTTGATGTTCAAGGTTGTTGTTCTCCTCAGTATATGAATGCAATATCATATAGACTATTTCTAATAACTTAAATTACTGTTTTCCAGAATGTTCATAGTCCTTGCCCGTCGAATTTACTATTGATAATAGAGTCTATCAATGAGAATAGATTATAAAATTAGTTAAATTGACTAAAAAAAATATTCATCATTATCAGAGCATTTCGCTATTTGGATTTCATAGTTGTTTACATAAATGTATTCAGAGAACTTGTGTCAGTATTTCATTAATATAAATTATTAATAATATTCTCAGTTTATAAAGTATCTTCTTCTTTCTTGTTCGATTTAAAGATGCTAATCTGAAGACTTTGAGATTCTTTTAGCTCAACGGCACGATAACGAGGGATATTTTTATTTATGAATCTATTCGATGAAGATCTAATTTTCCAAGAAATCTTCTATTACTTCTGGTGGATTATTCCTCAAATGAGTGTCTTCTATTTCTTGAGCAAGCATGATGGATCGAAATTCCCTATTAATCACGACACGAGACGTCTAGAAAAGATTAATTTCACGTTGTATGACAACGTTTTGTACTATGGACTTCTAGCTTGATTTACGGGAATACCGAAATTACCTATTTTAATTCAATCTATCTCTCGTTTCCTGAAGTAATATAGTCTGACTGATTTTTATAAAAAGAATCGGTGGCGTATGAAGATGAAAAAAACAAAGAAATCCTATTACTCCATTTACATTTATGTCTAACGATTCCCTCGATTGAGTAGTAAATATAAAAAAAAGCACGTTCTTCTTCACGATGGTAATGATAACGGGTCAAGATCAATATACTAATGCATGTTAGACTCAATTTTGTTTTTCTCTCTTCTTCCGAACGCTTCATTTCTATTTAATAAAACCAAAGGGTTAAACTATAGATTAGAAACAACGAAATGACAAACTGTTTTCAACTAGTCTACATTCTTCAAGTTTCTTCATCGTATCGAAATATTTCCGATTTCAACTAAACTATTCTCATAGTAGTTTTCATAACTCTCACACGAAATCAACGATTGTTTCTTTGCACGCTGTTTAAAAAAAACTACGAAAAATATTTCTTTTTCTTTTTTATTAATGTTCAATAGCCTATATTTTGTGTCGGTGCCATGTTTATTTATAAATACAAATTGTATTATGTTCATATTTAATTATTATGTCAATGGCTTCTTACTTCTATCATGAAAACTGGTCAAACGCAGATTTGCGTGGTAATAAATATATTCATTGTTTTTCGGGGTTTTATAGTAAAACTGATATTTGAGAATTGTTTGTGAAATACCACATAGAACAAGAAAAACAGTTCTCTTCTTTTTGTATTCATTTCACAATACTCATATGTGAAAAATGCAATGGAAAGAAACACTATTGTATCGATCTCTTCTATATTCAAATAAGGCAAATAGAACAAAAGACTAAAAATTGGTACGACTTACAGCTGTTTGGTGCTGTCGCATTTATAATTCCTGCAGTAATTTATTTTACTTTTGCTATGCTCCATTTATCTTGTTACACATTTCTATCGATGATTAAAATCTACACTAATACTCCAACGATCGTTCATACCTTCAGCATTTTCGTCATGTTTCTATTAGACATATTGAAAAATAGAACCGATTAACAATAATAAAAAAATGATTAATGAAATAGGTTTATAGTTGTTATCAATCGATTATTCTATTCTATTCTTGATTTTTCATGTTCACTATTCAATTCAGTAGTTCATAAGAAAATTCCGTTTTTGAATTAGTTTCTCCTAACTGCTACTCTCGATATTTGATGGACACACCACGTGTCATATTACATGATGATAGAGAATTTTCAGAATATATACATATATGCAAATGCAAGTTTTGAACGTACCATATACATTGTGTTGTGTTTTTCTTGTAATTTGTCCTACGGCATTGTTGGTTAAATTCATTTAAAAGAAAAACGAGACAAGATTTGAGCAGTTTCTTTTCAATTTTTTTTTGTATGCCTGTTTAATGTAAATGGTCCATAAATATCTGTTTAATATAATGAGAAATCTCTGGTGTATTCACTGTCAGTAGTAGTACTCTTACAAAGACGATCTTATTGAGTTTAACAAAGGCTAACACTTTCTAAAGATTTCGGAAGTCATATTCATAAAGAAAAAAAGAATTTCTTTACAAAAAAGGCAGCATATTCAAAACACGTAAAGTTAGTCTAATTATTGTCGCATCGGACATCAATTATAAATTATGCGCAACTACATTTCAATATGATGTCTACAATCAGTTGATAAGAATTCTATTTTTATACACTTTGATAAATGAAAAATAAGAACTCAAACACATTTGATTATTTATAATTAAAATAATGTCTATATACAGCGAGAGAGAGAGAGAGAGAGAAGGAACTATACGCGGAAAAAAACAATGAATAAATACTTCTAAATTACTACGTTCAGCAATAATTTGTTTGATTGTCATTGAATAAGTTGTGCGTAAATCATTACTTGTCTTTTCGATCATAATTGAATTAGTCTAAAGAGAACGACTATCGTACTCTGCTGAGAAATATATATATATATACAAATAGAGGACAACTATAAAAAGAAAAGAACAGGAGAAATCAAATCGTTCGACTATGCAGCATTATATTTGTCTCTCGTTTCAGTTTTCTCTTTGAGGATGAACCGAGTGTCAACATATTGTTTTGTGAGACTGACGACTTGCACTCGTAAAACAACAGCTCAACATCGAGAGACCGACGAGGAAAAAGCCGAGAATATTAAACTGATTTTCATTTCATGCACTATTCTCTCTTGTTTTCTCTATGTTATTCTTCTTGTTGCTTTCGATGATTTATAGATAATCAGTGGTGATTAGGAAAAAGGGTATATACAATATATTAGCTGCATATTGAACGAAAATCAAAATTCGACGGTTAAACTCATGTCATGAATTATTCCATATATTCATCTATAAAACTATGTACATACAAAATTGGATAGTAATTGAAGATATTATTTTGATATATAATGCCGTCTTCGTGGTATCGTTGCATTGTAAGTCATTAATGAGTTCACATAAATAAATAATAATTTTCTTTTCTCTTCCTCCTAGAATAACTTTTTTTCGTTTTCTCATATATTCTTTCTTATTATTCTCTCTAGTACCGCTGTTGTTGCTGTCAGTGTTATACAAATATTGGCGAAACGGAGAACAGTGTCAGCAACAACGGTGGAAATAAATCTACCGGTGGACAATGGGATATTTATTTAGATTCTCAATACGATACATTGACCGGTTCTCTTATAATTGCATCGGAAGAAAGTGATACATGTTTCGAATATATTCATCGATCTTTTCATATTCTGAGTATCAGCAGTAAGAATTTCAATCAAATTGGGTTTGTTTTTTTATTACTTATATTCATTTAGTTCCTATTATTCTTATCGAAGCAATATTGGTGACAGTATTCGGCTTAATGTTTATATTTGGTTTGTAATTATATTTATATTTTATTCTTTGAGACTTTTATTTTTCTCAATACACATGTTCAGGATGTAAATATTCAAATGATTGTCCAATACAACCATCACTTATTATCTATCATCTTATTGGAGGTGGTGTTGGCTCTCTGTTTTGGTTATGGTTAATGTTACGAGCATTACGTAGAAGGCGACAAGAATCCGGCCTTGAAGATGATGATGATACCGATTATGATGCACATTTAGAAGATAGTTCTGGTGGTCAAAGACTAAAAGATAATGGTATTTGGTTTATGGAATTATTAGCTTTTATTTTTCTTGTTCTTTCTTTTTCAATGGGAAATTATTGGACATGGTCCATTTTTTGGCCAGCTCAAGATATGACTGAAACTCAGCCAATTCATTGGTGTAATCATTCATTATATATATTTACGCTCGTTTCTATTGGAATGATTTATGTGTTGGCTATATTTGTTATATTATTCATGTTTTCATTCCTAATTTTTGCAAGATATTGTGCCCGCGTATTGATTAACGAATAAATAAAAAACTACAATAGAAAATTCTCGTAGATGAAATGTTACAAATAGCTCAAAAATTATTATCGCCGTGAAGAAAAACATTATTATTCTACTATGTGTCTTTGTAATTATATTTGCATATTAATTAGTCGCCAAGATGAACTAATGCTATGTTCTCACGAACAATGCATTTGAAAAGTCTTTTGAGATTCGAAAATATTTTGAATTATTGATTAGATTTAATGTGCAAATGTTCCAGACAATCGTGACATGAATAAGAATTGGGTTGTTATAGAAAATGTATGGTCATACAAAAAATAATATGACCTTTTTCGACGACTTGATTCTTTTGACAACAAAAGAATAAAAAATATTTTCTTTTCAACAACAGAGAAATCTATTATTTTCATTGATAGAAACGTGGGCCGTGTAGATAAATTTCGATTGATTAAATTCTAACTGTCTAATTTCAACGTAAAAACAAAAACTTTATTTCGAAATGTATCGAGCAATGATATCTTGGACATATTATTTCGTTTGTAACGAATGAAGATGAAAATTGTACTACAACGTCTTTCGTAAAATTATAGACATATTCATTGATTCATAATCCGATTATCTCTGATTGATACATCACGGCTACTGATAATATATATATAAGAGTCCGCAAGAATTGTACGTCATGCTATCGACAGAAATCCTAGAGATGACGCCAACCAACGATTGATTATTTAATAAAGTATGAGAAGAAAATTTCTTTCTCTTTATCTATTTTTTTTCTATTCCTAAATTTAAAACAAATATTTCATTGAGATAACAAAAAGCCAAACGAAATTCTTTTCTTATACAATAGTAACCGATAGTATTGGATAGGTAATCCATAATCTACCATACATTCTTCCAAAATCGAATTGAAGTAATTCATAAACAAATCTCACTATCATCAAAACGACTGTTCCATTCATTTCAATTGATTTATTTTCTATTTCAGATCTCGTCTAGTTATTCTATCGAGTCAGCATGAAGTAAGAAAATAAACTACATATCTTCTAGTTTTACATATACATAAATCCACTTTTTTTCTGTCAGACTCGAAGTTTGCAACTATAGTGGATTTAAAATCTATCCTGGACATGGCAGACGTGTTGTTAAAATTGACGGCAAGGTTTGTTTGAAAAAAATATTCTTGTGTAAGGATATTATGTCCGATTGTTTTGCACAGGTACATATTTACTTGAATAGAAAATGTCAACGATCGGCTGATATGCGCCGAAATCCACGTCGTGTTACATGGACACTTTATTACCGTCGTAAACATAAGAAAGGTGCTTCCGAACACGAACTTAAAAAACGTACTCGTCGTAATATTAAATTTCAACGAGCTATCACTGGTGTTACCTGGAACGAGATTCTTGCTAAACGTAACCAACAACCCGAATTTCGAAAGGCTCAACGACAAGACGCCATCAAGTATGATTCTATAAATTTCATATCACTGTTAGACAGTAGTTTATTTATACAGTGCTGCTAAACAAGTTAAGAAGACCAAAGCTTTACAAAAGAAAGCTGCACAATCGAGTGTTGTGAAGGTAAATTCGTTTTTGCAATCATTATGAGATTTAAGGTTTTAATCGTTTTGCTTTTCTAGAGTGGTAAACCAGTGAAGAAACAAGAAAAGATTCAAAAGAACCTTCCAAAAACTGGTCCAAAAAAAGGCACACAACGATAAACGAACTACAAATTAAATCTGTTGCCGTCCCGTTTTTTTGCTCTGTTTCAGCAAACGTTGCGTGCATTTATCATTTCGCTGCACATTTCATCTAATTTTTATTCTCTTCATCATTATTTAACAAGATGAAATAAACAGAGAAGAAAAAGAAGAATAGCAATTAAAATAAAGAATATTGCTTCTACTCAAGGATTCATCAAAATATTGTCTAATAAATAGAGACGTCAATAAGTATTTCGAAACATAGGATGTAGATAGTGTGCTTGTTTTTCGGTGCATTACATTGGATTAAGTGTAATGTACAGACGAAAAGTTAGAAAATAAAATCTTTTAGCTTTAGCAGAAACTGCTAGAACACAGTAAAGAAAGATTTGAAAGAAAGCTAATTCTACAGAAAATGAACTTACTGAATCGGGGAAATAATCGGCTACCGCATTCTTCATCAAGAATCTTTGGTGTGGAAAAAATTTGAATTTTTGTTCTCACAAGTCTACTCGTTATAAAAATGAGTATCGCTTCCTGAAAGTGTATTGTAGGTGTTATGTCAGGAGAGACATCTCCAGACATAAGAGGCCATCTATATCAGATGATGGAAGAAAGAAAGGATGGATGTTTCGCTGTTCTTTGGTTTACAAGTGAATTGGAATAAAGAGGGAAAAAAGAAGTCGGAACTTGTAACAGTAGGCAACTCGGAAATATCTTAGTTTAATCAAAATTATTTTCTCGGTTAGATGGAATCGCTGTCAAGGTTCTTTCTTAATAGAATTCACAAACTTGTTAATTAAAATTTGACACTTACACAGATAGAAAATTCTCTAGTTTTATCAAATCATTTTTGTCAGACGTTGCTAGTTTAGAAAAAATTTCATTATTGAAGTTTTGCCGCGTATTAGCATTGCTTACTATTTAAAATCAAGATTTATTCTTGAGGAAATTCGCCAATAAAATAAACGAAAAATGATTCTTGTTGCAAGCTCATTGTGAATTTTCGAGCCATTGGTGTTTCGTCATTAATCATGATGATCAATCAAGTAAGACAATCGATAGTGAATTATCGCTAATAAATGTCTCGATGCAAAATTATATCCATTCAGATCGAAGTCATTTAATCCTCTCGGTAGCTGAAATCTATATGAGACGTTGCATTTATTGAGCAAAGAAGTATGGTTTTGACACATAAATCGAAAGATTATATTGATACTACTTTGTAGCCATGTCTTGATATTGGGCCAGGCAATCTCTCGGGCGTAGCATGAAAGAAATCTATCAATATATAAAGAAGTTACTCTATGCTGTTTATTGATATCTCTTTTGAAATTGGATGTAAATAAAGAACAAATAGAAGAAAGAAAAACTGTCTACGGCAAATACACACTGAATGATTGAAGTGGGAGTAGTAAAAAGAGATAGTCTGTATTTATGTGGAACTATTTTTAACCAGGTAAAAAACCAGATTAACGTTGATCGAGTTTCTTTTGTTCTTGTTTCTTCACTTGATTTTCTTGCGACCACGAGCCATATGAACCCGAATATTTTTTGATATCTTCTTGGGATAGGACGACTTCTTTTTTAACTATTTCTTTCACTTGTTTATCAATGACAGCTTCAAGTTGAGGTTCTAATAAATAGAATATAAAAAGACAGATAGTTTGATCTCGATATTACGTGAAAACAAAGGATCCGCTTACCTTTGAATTCAAGTTTTGGTATTGAAAGAAGATCTTCTGTTTCAGCACCAAAAGAATGTTTCAATTTATTAAGTGTGGTTTCAAGACTTTTACGAACATCAGGTGTAGCATCGACAAGACCATCTGTTGTTTGTCTAAATATATATTAAAGTCGTTTTGTTTTCTAATATTTTATTCAATTTGACAGAAAATAACTGACTTTTGTTTATCATAGTAGTCACGAATTTTATTAACAAACAATTGTTGAATAGGATCGGTAGCTTGTTGCTTTGATTGTGCAAGAGGTGCACTTAATGATAAATGACGAGCAACAATTAAACCATATGAATTACGTAAAGGCGAAGTAATACAACGATTCAACATGATTGATATTCTAGAAATTAGAAAAATTTCGTCATTAAGATACTAGTTTAACGAAAAAGGAAAATTGTTTTGTTTATTGTTACCACTAGTAAATAATTTTTTTTCTCTTCCATTTTTTTTTCAAGACAAACCAATAGAAATTAATCCGACAAAGAGGCCACTAGATACATGCGTATATATAGTTGATGGTAGAGATCGACCTATATATACATAGGGAATAAAGCTCTTTTGAATTGAGAATTCTTTTATATTCCCTCTGTGTTAATCATGACGTTTCGTCTAGATGACGATTTCCGCGATGAGATTTTTTTTTATTAGTTACTTGAAAAATAACGAGTAATTATTTACATTTGGAACAATGAAAACTATTGAATTCAATATGGTTTTTTTATTGATGAATAGAAATAGAGCTTCTTCTATGTAAGAAAACATTCTTTTGTACTCGTAAGATGATGTCAGTAGAGGCAATAAAATCATTGGATACTTGGAATTAAGATAGAGTAAGAAAAGAAAAAGCAGTAGAATTATTTGTGCTTTTCACATGTAACGTAATAGGATTAAGTTATAGCTATAAGCGTGATATTCAAAATTCAATGTAGTAATAAGAGATCATATTATCGTTAACAGTTATCTTTTTCTCAAAATAAGGACTGTTTGAAAATCCTTTGATTCAATACCACAGTAATGCAACTTAATCGAACAGAAAAATTCCTAATTATATTTTATGTTCTGTCGTACCAGCTGTTTGATTCTCTTGTCAGTTCTTTTCTTTTTTTCTCTAAATATTAATGTGAAACGTAATAACGTTGCATCACAGTCATCACTTTTACATCGGATGATAGTGGACTTACAGAGTACGAATCATCCATTACGTGAGTCCAAAATTCATCTACTGATTGTAGAACCCCATTATCTTGACAATGTTCTATTAGCGTGTTGTATTATCTCGAAAAACTCACTTTTCGTTACAGTTTTTTATGCTGACGTCGATATTTTTATGCGTCTTCTGTTCTAATCAGATGTTAAAAATTCAAAAATAGCATTTCATTTCATATCCCTAATAGTTCTCGTCACAATTTAAATAGTTTCTATTTTGCTTTTATACAAATTATCACTTTAACAATTGCCAATTTATTTTAAGTAGGTGCTTTTTTTGCTTCCCGCGTATTGTTTTCAACTATATCTATCAAGATTTTGAACAAGATGCTATTTTCCTGCTGTTTCTCTTCTGCGTTTTTTCCTTTTCTGTTAACCGATAGGCAAACAGTGATAGCAGAAGAGAGAATGCATGTGAGCGGATTCAATATGACCTTAGCCTCATCTTTCTTGCTTCACCCAATAGAACAAGAGTATTGCTGGATATATTGATAGTCTTCTTCAAGAACAGAAAATTTTTCTTTTCCGAGTATGAAAAAAAATTCACCCGTCATGTTAAAAGAAAAAAAAGAAGAGACTGTCCCTTTTCTCTCTCTTTCTTCTCGTTTAGTGTTTCTCTTCCTATTCTAAAATAAAATTTTCTAAGAAAGTTTTGTCTTTTTTACAAGAATATATAATTCATTGGTTTTCATCATTTGATCATTATTAACATTAAAATGGGTGTCAGTACGTTGGAAAAGAAAAGTTATACAAGAGAAGAAATTGCTCAACGAATTGTTGATTACGGTGATATACTTGTTATACATAGCAATAAAATCTATCGACTTAATTCCTGGATAAAATATCATCCCGGTGGTGAAATGGTTATTTTACATATGGTCGGACGGGTAAGATTCGTTATTTCAAATAACAAAAAGAGGAAAAACAAGAAACGATTCGATAAGAATTTTTAGGATGCAACTGATGAGATAAATGCTTATCATCCCGATCATGTTTTACGTCATAAATTACCATTATATTATTTTGGAGATGTAAATAAGGAAGGTTCTGATACGTATCAGTCGATCATTCCACCGCTACAATTTAACAATCATAAAAAGGATTTGAATAATAACCGTGGTTTAACTGCTGAACTTTTATTATCTACTGATAATGAAAATACGATAGATGCAACTGACCAAAAAGATGTTGTTGAAAAATATAGGCAACTTTATTCTAAACTTCGAACCCTAGGTAAACAAAAGAATTATTTTCTTTTTATTTACTAAATCTCGATAACCATTGTTTGACATAGGTTTGTTTCAATGTAATTACTATGATTATGCACGAGAATGTGTACGGTATTTATTTCTTGCATTTTTTGCTTTTTATTTTTTTACTACGGCAACAAAATCATGGCATTATTATTTATCTGCATTATTTCTTGGTGCATTTTGGCATCAATTGACATTTACAGCACATGATGCTGGTCACCTGGCTATTACACATTCGTACCGTATAGATACGTTTATTGGAATTTCTATTGCAAATTTATTAGGTGGAATTTCAATTGGATGGTGGAAGCACCATCATAATATTCATCATCTTGTCACTAATTCACCTGAGCATGATCCAGGTGCGTATAAATATTTGAGATAGATACTTGTCATGTATGATGAGTCTTTTGGAGTGTAGGTTTCAAAAAATTAAAACTGAGAGATAGCAGAAGAAAAAAAAATACGCCTCATTATTATAGAGTGATGGAAAAATAAATAATCTTTGTTTATCTGACATATTACAATTTCAACATGAGATTATTGAAGAAAATATAAATACGCATCAAAACTCTTTATGAATGTTGAAAATGATCATAAATTGTAGTTATTACTAATGGTTTTTATTTTTAGAAAGTAAAAAGGTCGTTATCTCATTTTTTTTTTGTTATTATTTACGATGCGGAAAAGAGTGCTTTCAAGTGTAGTATTTTTACTGCGTATCTCCGACGTAGATATTTTTTTTTCATCACAGTGATAATAAATAATATCGCAAAAAAACTACAAACGGAAAGAAAAACGACCTTTGAAATAAATAAACAGTTAAAATTAAATTTAAAGATCAATTTTGAGTTTCGTGCGTACGCATTAGATAAATGCAAAACAAATTGCTAGATTATGGTCGTTCTATTGAGATTCTAGTCGATAACAATATATGTAAAACACGGCCTACGATGTATTGACCTTCCATTTTATATCTATAGATAAGCCTATTCTTAATCAAAGCGTCCATGAAATCTAGATTAGAAAGCAATGGTCTCTTCATTAGATATTCAATTCATAGAAAAACAAGCAAACATGACATTCTTGTGTTTATCCGCGAATATGAATATTTCATGAAGTGAAAATAATTTCAGCCTGGGATTTTTAGAAGATTCTATTCATAATTAAGCTTACCTTTGAGCAAAATTTGATAAGATATTGTTGTATTATTCTAAATTTTTGTAAACTATGCTGTAAACTATATTTAACGTCGGACAATTATAATCTGGCAAAGAAGTTTTATGGCAATGTATTTATTCTAGTGTGAAAATCAAAAGTACTTTTCATTGAAGGCAACTTCTTTAGTTAGACAATGTTCCCTTTCCCTGAATATATGATCTATGCAATTAGAAATAGTCACTATAGTCATGAAATTAAAGAGTAATTATATTTGTTTTTAACATTTATTTTAGACATTCAACATTTACCATTTTTTGCTGTGACAACAAAATTTTTTCAATCAATTTATTCTACTTATTATAAACGTATCCTATCATATACGTGGGTTTCAGCATTTGTCATTCAATTTCAACATTTTACTTATTATTTAATAATGTGCTTTGCTCGGTTTAATTTACAAGTTCAATCTTATATTTATCTTTATAAGCATTCAAATGCGCCATATCGTTATGTAGAAATCCTAACAATATTGATCTATTGGTGTTGGTTTATAGGTTTACTATCTTTGATTCCCACATATACAGAGCGGTTTATCTATCTGCTAGTGTGTTATATGGTTACAATGCCTTTACATGTCCAAATAACCTTGTCACATTTTGGCATGTCAACAGAAGATTATGGACCAAGTGAATCATTCGCTGCTAAAATGCTTCGTACAACCATGGATATTGCATGTCCAACATGGTTAGATTTTTTTCATGGCGGTTTACAATATCAAGCTGTTCATCATTTATTTCCGCGTATGCCAAGACATCAATTAAGACGAGCAAGTGATTTCGTTAAGAGCTATGCTAATGAAGTTGGCCTTAAATATCATATGTATGGTTTCGTTCATGGAAATATTAAAGTTCTCGGCGCATTAAAAGATGTTGCAATGCAAGTTAAACTCATGCGAGATGTTGCAAAAGCAAATATTATGTTTAATCTTCATTAATCAACTATTTTAGTTGTACTAGCTTACGTTTAACATGTAGTCCTAAGGTTCCGATGTTGTATTTTTCTCGAGAATGTACTTGGCAAAGGCATAGGTTATGTTCTTTGTTCCTTCTTATATGTGGCTAAAAAATGGTAAAAAAATATATGAAAACAAAATATTATGTATTGAAAAGATTATATCGAAATTGTTGTACTATATTTAGGCAAGCATAACATACAAATAGTAAAATTCAATTAGACTCTGGTTGTCAATTGTTTAAACATGAAGATTATTTTCATGGATATGAATGCTTCGAGTTGTTGTCATAACGCATATGCTTCGTCGAGCTTCATAAGACTAATTATGTTGGTTTCGAATATGGAACTATATATTATTGCTGTTTACGATGAACTATTTTTAATTTGTTTTTATGTCAATACTGATTAGATTTGATTGATGGTATTAGTGAAGCCTATGAATATTTTTAGATAAGTTCAATGAATTCTTTTTTTTGAACCATAAATCGAATAAATCATGCTGATTTAGAATACAAGAAACTCCAATTCTCACAATTGCGATAGATAATCCAATAGGCGACTGAGAATTCTTATTGTTGATTTTACATTTTTCAACATTTTACATTGTTTTTTGAAGTTTTTTCTATATGCCTATGAAAAAAATGCATCTCTCGTCAGTCTTCCTTTCTTTTTTCATGATTTACAATGAGCAGCTATACAGCAAAGAAAAAAACAATAGGTGCGACAGTTCTTTCAAATGTAACTGAAACTTTGTGATGTCATTTCTTTTATTTTTATTTTTGTTAGCAAAAGTACGTACTTACGTGTTCTGTATAAGACAACTTTGAAAGTCTTTATCTACGGTACAATTATCATAAAGCATGGAAAATAATAATGGCTAATTCCTTCGTGAAAGTACTAGAATTCTTGGCGAGAAAATCTCTTTATTGCCACGCAAATTTTAGGTAAACTTCTTTTCAATGGAATATCGACATAAAGTATCGACTATTCAGGTTCATTGATCTTTTTTTATGTTTTGTTTGCTTTCAGGTGGTCTAAGATTATCGAACCGAAAGTTTACTGTTTATTCTGATAGACAGCGACATCTTACTTTCTAATTCGAAAGATGCAGTTGTAGTTTCACTTCCTCAATTCTAGTTTTGATGCAAAATTGAGTTATTAAGCTTCAGAAATAGAAATCTTCTCATCTAACTCAATTCGTTTATCTCGTTCAACCAATGATGGGACGTTGATGACCAGGTAGGAGGTAAAGAATTATTACCCAGTGGTCAAATCAAGAGCTGCGCTTGGAATAAATACAAGTGTACGAAGCCAAAGTGATATCTTCGGAATATCTATAAATCATCCTATGCTATTTGATTTTCCTGTTGCTAAAAGAACATAAAGTTCACGTGGTATATTTTGCTGATGCTGTTTTTCTATCGATAATCTCTTAATAGTTAGATATAGTATAACAGAAAAGAGCCTATATTTCTATTTCGTGACTTTAATTCTTCACTTATCTTTTGTTATGTAATATCGTGTTTAGTTTCTTTATATTCTGATTGAAACATTTCACATGATCCATTTAAACCTACGCGTGTAAGCTTATCATAGAAAAAGTTCGTGCAATATTTTGTTTTAGACTATGAAAATCATTTGATTCATACGCACATTTCTGATAGAAAAGCATACATGAATAATAGTTCGTTGATGCCAGCAGCGTCTACATAGATAGATATTCTAGATTTCAATTCGAAACGCCTATCAAATCGCTATGTAAGATATAAATTACGTAGTATAATATATTGACGATGAACATGATCGATAGTACATTACGATTGCGAGACGATAATATCAATTGTAATTTTTTATTCTCAGTGAAATATAATTCAAGTTGAGTTCTTGCACCGTAATATAAAGTATCTAGAAAAGTTATACGTCGTCAATTAGTCGGTCACATACGCAATTGAGTTATCGTATTTGATGTCTATTTATAAATTATTTTGAATTGATGATAGTTACACATCAAAAGTAGGAAGAAAAATTATTTCGATTAGAAACGATAATCTTTTTATTATAATTTCATTAATAAATAAAATACTTTTCTAAACCAGAGTACGGTTTTTCGTTAGATCAACTTGTTTGCTATCTGATATAATTAAACAAGAATACGGTTTCTTATTTGGATAATTTATGTTTTTTCTTTAAGATTAAACATACTCGATGGACGAGGAACAAGTTACAAAAGATATTCTGGACGCAAAAGCCCAACTTGAAGTAACGGCTATCTACTAATGATGAATTCCAGGCAAATCTGACATAATTTCTATTTAGGTGCCAGATACATATGCAACTTCATTAACGAATCCTTTATCTTATTTTCGTTTTCGTATTGTTCCTAATCTAGAATTAAATGGATTCGATAGATCTTTAGGTTCATTGCAAATTCACCCAGAATGTGATCATTTTATTGAATGCGCTCTTAGTACAAATGGTATTGCAAAAAATAAGAATTTATTTCACTCGATCAACTTTTTATTTTTCATAAAACATTTAATTCTTTAGATTTCGAAATGTTTGAACAAATATTGTGGCTTATTAAAGATGAAAATAATCTATATACAAGAAGAGCATTGATTAAAAAATATATTCGAGTGTGTTAGTTTGACCATTTTAAACTTTAGCCCGAGTATTGCATTATTATTTCTCTATTAAAGGTTGTTGTGTAACAGATGAAGCAGTTAATAATTCTGTTGATCATCTTCTAGCCTATCTTCATCAGAATGTAAGTTTACAATTGTTTGATTTCTAATAACAACGAACACATAAATTCATAGTTTGAAAATACATGGCAATTTGATATAGGACTTCTGTTTGATCTTTTACATGATGCTGGTTCTAATGTTGAAAAATTGATTACTCTATTAGAAGATGTAAAAATAACGGAAATACTTAATGAGTAAAATTTTCTAAGAGAAAAATTTACTTATCTATCCTTATTGTGTTAGTGTTCAATTGAAATCCAAACTTAATTATGATGATCAAACGATCAGCAAAGCGTCGACAAATCAAATATTAAATTCTATAAAACGTGTCTTTCGAATTGTTCTATCGTTGGCATTTTTTCAAGTAGAAAAGTAATATTTAATAGATTGTTTTCAAATAGAAACTTTTGATTTTCTTATTAGATTGAATTCGACGTTATCAAATGATAATCATCTGTTTCTATTTTTACTTGGATTTTATCTTCAACTTGATAGACGTTTTCAAGATTTAGATAATGTTCATTTAGCAAGACGTTTAATGGTCAATGGACTGTCTTCATTGACATCAACATATTGGAATGAAAAAGTTAGTTGAATCGTGATTTCTCTATAAAATTTTAGCGTCAAGCACAATGGAACAAACCTATTTATTCCTTTAGATTCTCTTTGAAAGCTTAGATTGATTTTGTTAATTTTTTTGATTCTTGTCTGAAAGTTGAGTATTTTCTCTTCTTAAGCCGTGAATTTCTTTTTCTTGTGTTCGATATGTCATGAGCGAAATTCAGGCAACTATCCTACATTTGAAAAATCCTTAGACTAACTTTGATTTTATTTCTATTTTAAATTTTAGCGTGATTTGCTGGTTGAATGTTTATATACTTTATCATCAAAAAATATTTATATTATTGAACTCTTCCTTAAAACCAATGAACGTACTGTTCGAGTTCGTACTCAACTTGGATTGTTACATTTAAAACGATTAGTTAATATGATTGAACATGAGAGAAAAAGCGAAGTAGGAAAACAGAAAACAATATACATTTCTTCAATTTTGATTTTAAAGGCAACGATCATTGATGAAATAATTCGAGATAAACTAAATCCACGTTTATTCGAAAGGCAAACGGATTTCATTGATTGCGTACGATTACTCGGAGATATCATCGATAGTTATCCACATAATCAACAAATAGTAAAATTTCTATAGAACAGCTTTTCTTTCGAAGTTTAATACAAATTATTTTAGGATTATTTAGTGAAGCTCTACGATAAAATTCATCCATATTCAAGAGCAGGTCATGAAAAACTATTTACACATGAAGTAGGAAATTATTTTGAATTCAAAATAAAAACAAATGCTTTCTTGTTTATTTAGCAACAGTTAATTCTTTTTGATGATTGTCAACGATGGGCAACAATGCTTAGATCCTGTCCGAACGAAAATGACTTTCAGAAGCATCTTAAACCAAAATAATAAACTGTCTTTTGCCTTTCACTATTCACATACAATCAACAGATAGAAATAAAGTCAAATAATGATTATTTTTCAGATAAATATACATAGAATAAAACCAAGGCCGAATTATGAACGGTCTGGTTGCACTCGTTACCGGTGGTGCATCAGGTTTAGGCCTTGCCTGTGCTAAACGATTTACACAACAAGGCGCACGTGTTATTATATGTGATTTGCCAACATCTAAAGGAAAAGAAGTCGTTGAAAAATGGGATTCCATATCGAATGCTCCAGCACAAGATCTTGATGAAAATGTAAGCTAGCATTGGAAAGTATTCTTATTAGATAGTCACATACTGTTCAACCATTAAAATATAACTGATTAGAAACAAACTGGTTTGAATATAGTTTTAGAGTTTTTTTTCTATTGGATAACATTTCATCATGTTATTTAGCTTTTTGTGATTTATTTTTCTCGAAAAAAAAACAACATTCTATTTATTTGAAAGCGATAAATTAGTATATTTTACAAAACAGCGACTTTTGTATTTATGCTTTAGCCGAAGCCTTTTCCAAGGCACATACAACGAATCACGTTTAACGCTTTATTTATTTTTTTATCTAATCAACATGAGATAATTGGAAAGTATTCTGATGTTTTCTATTTAGTCACATCAAAGCGGTCAGCCTGTTACTGTAAATGCTGGAAAATCGTTAACGTCAAATATTCAATTACAACCTCCAGCTTTCTTTTCGGCTGATGTAACCAATGAGCAACAAATACAAGATATGTTTAATCAAATTAAAGAAAAATATAATCGTCTTGATGCTGTAATCAATTGTGCTGGTATTGGTGTTGCTTTCCGAACCTATAATATAAATAAAGTATGAATTAATTTAAACCAATTTTCGTTTTAATACCATTTTTCTCTCTCTATTTAGCGTTCGATGCATGGTTTTGATGAATTTAAACGTGTTCTTAATGTAAATGCTGGCGGTACATTCAATGTTATCCGTTGGGCTTGCCATATTATGGCTGACAATCAACCTGATCCTCAAGGACAACGCGGAGTTATTATCAATACAGCATCTGTTGCCGCCTATGAAGGTCAAATTGGGCAAGTAGCATACGCAGCATCGAAAGGTGCAATTGTATCAATGACATTACCGTTAGCACGTGATTTATCCAATATGGGTATACGAGTTTGTGCCATAGCTCCTGGCGTTTTTCATACACCAATGTTGGCGTCCTTACCTTCAAAAGTTCGAACGTTATTGGGTAATATGGTTCCATTTCCTGCGCGACTTGGAAATTCAGATGATTATGCTCATTTAGCACAAGCAATTATTGAAAATCCTTATCTTAACGGTGAAGTTATTCGTTTAGATGGAGCACTTCGTATGCCGCCTTAAAAATTATCAATAGAAAACAAATAAACAAACATAACTTAACTTTCTTTCTACATGTGTTCACGCAGTTGTTATCAGACAGAATTTCTATTGTTTTTTGTTTTCGTGATCAAATTGAATAAAAATTCAATCGGTGCCACAAACAAAATCGGATTATTTTTATGAAACAAAGCTACATGTACATTTTACAATATGTGGTTTATCGTCCAAATCGGTCTTCTCTAGTTTTTGTTACGATACATCTAAATCGGACGTAGAAAATTATTTTGATTGTATCCGAAACTATTTCGAACATTTGATTCTCACTGATGAGCAACAATGGAACAATTAGTCATTGCATTTGAATGGCGACGTGAACAAACAGCTTGTTAAACACCATAAGGGACTATTACAGAAATGATATGATTATTGCGTAGGTTGTGTGAGAAATATTCCGCAACATCAGAATACCACCCACTCCTCTCTATATATAATTAAAATTTTTAATAAGATTCTTGAATTTACACTATGAATCTGTTCATTGAATTAAAGATATATGTATTCATCAAAATATTTATTTAATTTTCGAACAAACATATTTGATATTATCGATATAAAACTCTATAGATTTAATCCTACTGTAGAAGCAAACATCTCTGAATAAATAGCCGAGAATTGAAACATTACATTAAGTAGGCGGCATGTATGGTATTAGCTGCATCTGTCAACGATTTTAAATGTCTATTGAATCCAGTATTGTCAAATATGTGAAGAACAAAAGAAAATATTCCAAAAATTTATCAAAAAAGAAAACAACTAAAGGAATTCATAGGCCAAAAAAACAAACAAATGGCACCCTCTGATACGTTTTTTCTTTGAGTCTTAATACATTTTTGTTAGCAAATATTTCGGTGCACTTTATATGAACATTCTGAGTGAATATAGTTACTTGGCGTCGTTTGTTATTGAGGCTTAACTATTTAATGTCACTTTTAAGTTTTGGTAAACGTGTTTTGCCGAGATTGGTTTAGACTAGACTACCGCTTACTCACCGTAGGAATACATTTGAAGTCATCACTATTTAAACAACTGAAACCGGCAAATATCTGAGAAGTCTATGGTAACCTCTTATATTTTTAGGTGGATTTGTCTCAAATAAAGTAAATCTTTAGCGTTGAATTTCGGTAGCATCGTATCATGGATGCAGCACTTCATCGTAGACAGATTTTTAGTAATAAATAGTGAATCTTTTTAATTAGTTCTTTCGCATGTCAAAACGTTTACATTTTTCTTGAATCAAATACGATGATTTTACACTATGATAATAAAAGGCACATTGAAAGTATCATAACGATTGTAAATCACAAAGCGAAATAGTTAAAGATTATTTCATATGTCTCTTTCTCTCATGGGTAAAAATATGAGAATATGTGTTACTTAATGAACTGGAAGAAGAAATGTAATCATTCATAGTACGATAATTAAAAAACTAAAATGGTTTCGCCTTTAAAATTCTTATTGTCAATGAAGTTGTTGGCGTTGTAGTAGTTTTATTTATATTAAATATTTACACAATGTTAAATAAATAATGAAAGTTGATTATCGATCACAGAAGTCTTCTATACTAAAATGTTTATTTGTCGTCGAACCTGTAGTAAAAAGAAAAATGAGAGCGGTCCGTAAAATTACCATATCCTTTTCCGTTAAGATTAATAGTGCTTATACAACTCACATGTGGGATGTGTTTACTCTATCGACAAATGAAATGCATTTGTAAGACTATTGCATTTTCTAGTCTTTCTACCAGAGATGGGCAAGTCAAGTCATTTTTAACTTGACTTGACTTGAGTCGAGAAAAGAGCCGACTTGTCCATCTCTGCTTGCTACTGAGAATAGATTACACTAGTCGCGTATCACAGGCTCGCCATTATCTTTGATTTGATAACGAATTCAAAATAATCTATGATCGTCCTACGTGATGCGCTTATAATTGTTTCCATGCGTATAAAATAAAACTATTTTCATCTTGAAAAATTCATCATTCTACATCCGCTAAATTCGAACTTATAAACACGTATAACAGGATATTCGCATTTACCTACTCATAAAAGCACATTAGCAATCTCTTACAGAAAAAAAATTTCAATTGGTGTTTTATAGAAATTTATTTTGTCTTCCCCCGGGGAATTACACATGAGTTTTATATTTATTTCAACACGTATATGACAATGACGACAAAGCAATTATATAAAATATTCGAAGCGTTCTTCTCTCATTCAATAATTGCCCATTGGACTTAACGTGAGCTGACAGTCAAAGAGTGAAAGAAAAGTTGTAAGTAAGATTAAAAAGTTACTCCTCACAAAAGAGGCTTCTCATCTGTTCATATACATCCGTGTATACACCTAGAAAAGATGAAAGCGTGAGTGAGAAAGCTTTCAACACTACAATAATTTATAGCAACAACTAAACGCGTAGGATTCTTAAAAATACTGAACTCGCCTACGCTCACCAAATGTATTAATAGTAAAAGAGTAAATCAAAGATAGACAATATTTTTATTTTATTTTAGTGTTAAAAACAGGAACTTAGTGCTTGTCAAATATTTTATCTTCATCGCTTATCATTCGTTCACAAATAATTGTCAACTTAACCACTTAGTCGAATCTAATTGATATTAGTTTGTCGGAGTATTTAATCTGATGTATTGGTTTTTCTTTCATTTTTACCTCATCAATACCAGATGTTTCTTTTTTATCTTTTTTCTATAAATATCAACACCGATCTTCTTTTTTCTTTTAGTTACAAGCAATACCTTTTTGTTACAACATCAATATTACAATAATAATGAAATTCATCATTCTATGTTACCTATTCATTAGTTTTATAGCAAATGTTACTAGTAGTAAGTTTTCCAATACGATATAACAAGTAACAAAGAAAAACTTCTTTTACTTTATTACAGCATTATCATATTCTGGCAACAAGGTACGCCTATACAATTTACTTCGATCGCCGACATATTCCAATCCTGATTCTTTGGTATTTCCACGACGAAATGATTACCAAACAACTACAACATCTCTTTCTGCACATTCCAGTTCTACCGAAGAAGAGGAAGCCAGTATTCAAACGCGGGACAATTGGGACTCCGGCGAAGATTATTATTTTCAATGGGCGAATAGAAATCGTCGACCAGTAGAATATTTTACTGGACGAAAACGTCAATCAGGTAAACGCGTACCGCCACCACGTCGTCATTTTGATCATAAAGGCCTTTGGAGTAGTGGACTTGTTGGATGAAAGGAACAAATTGATCAACTTCAACAAGGAAGCAATCAATATACAGTATCTGCTCTTGATTTTGTTTTCTTGTGAAAAAAAATTTTACGTTTTAAAAAAAAAACATTTTGAATCATTGATGAATGTACTCTTTTTATTAAAAGAAATAATAATAATAATACGCTGATATTGTAGTAGTAAGAAAGTATAGATCAATTACTTGTCGTTTGCTCATGGAGCTTTTTCTGCTAATTAAAGACTCAGCTAAATAGATAGTATTTTCGTTTTTTCAGATTCTTTTCTAATATAAAAACAGT
>OENM01000778.1:43023-58736 GCA_900239745.1 Rotaria magnacalcarata
TAATAGGCTTATCTAGTAGATGAATTTATCATAGAGCATGCAAGATAAAAGAAAGAATAGAGTGGATCCTACCCGCTATTGGTTTTGGAAATGCTTTACGATTCCAACATAAATCACATTGTGAAAGAAAAATCACTACTACATCAAATGGAATCCAGCGATATTGTTGTTTTATCTTAATTAAATATAAAACTATGATTTTAGTTCCACAGATTGCAGTACCGAATACTACCTCTTTCCAAGTTTTATCGCGGCCATGATGTTCTACTCTTTCATGACATTCTTTTATTGTTACGTATAGTTGTTCATACGTTATCACTGGATTATTCGATTCAATCCCATAAACAACTTGTAATTCTCCAATTGTGACTAGCTTAAAATGTTTATGAACCCAAAGTTTAAAAGAAGACTCGCCACAACCATCTTTTAGTACCAGTATAATGCCATTGTAAGCTGCTTTCTTAATAACAAACTTTGAACCAAATTTTTCATCCAAAGATTCTATGTGCTTATCAAGTTTAGAATAAAACAGTTCCATTGTTATACTATTAGATTTTTTTTCCTTTGATATTATGACGCGACGTACGTTAAATTTAAATATTCAAAATCTTTCTTTTTCTCTTTCCTTTCTACATATTGCATCATTCATATCAACATTTATTTTATTTTCTATTATAGATGACATTAATTTCATCGTACATAATTCTCTAGTAGAATTTAAAATTGTCCTATAGTGGAGATTAAAATTTTAATTTCTACTCCGACATATATACCAATTAGTTTAGTGATAGTTCAAGATTTCTTTTTCGTTATAAAAGAGATCTGAAATGTATATGTTAAGGAATAATGAATTGTAGGAAATGTTCTTCATATCAATTATAAGCTAGCAGCTGTAAGAAATAAAACTTTATTCAACTATGAGAAACTTTCAATGCAATAAGAATTGAATGTTGACCAGGAAAAAATGTATTAAAGTTCTTCCAATGTCTATTTTACACCATTATTATTATTATTACGTCGTTATAAGCATTGACGAATCATCTTTTCAGTAATCTATATAAATTTAAATTACGCACATTTCATTATGTAATAGTATTAATACTTGTAAAAGGCTAATGGTTTCCATATACGTCTATTATATATTATGTGTGAAGTTTAGTCAGACCATCGCATCGATCCGTATTAATATATATTCTGTACATGTATATTTCTTTTTACTTATCAAGGCATCTTTTGAATGCCATGTTCTTCGTATGAACTCTTATAATTTATTTGTCGCACCTTTTCTTTTTCCTTTCGCCTATCTGTTGGTCCCTTATTTAACTTGATACAATATGCACTTAATAACTTGTAGATTAATATTCTTATGTAAGGTGTTAATCTAACTTAATATTATCTTGTTGAATAGTACTGTTTGTATTGACTAGGGAACTGAGCGATCTAATTTTCAGTGCCATTGTGGCCGTGATCGTGATACTTTCACAGATTACTACTGTTCTTCGATGAGCAGCTAATTACTTTTACTTTTCTATTTAATATGTATATAGAACAAAAGCTGGTTTATTAAAATGATTCAAAGAAGAAATGTTTCATTGAGCAGTGGTAGAAGATTACTCACATACATATCATATTTATTTGTCAAACGAAAAAGTATTTTTATCGAGTACTATTAGTGTATTGTTAATTTTATTGATTACGAATGAATCTTTCTTTATTATTTATGCATTGGTTTGTTTTCTAGAACTTCCTCAATTTGTCTTATTGTTTTTTTTTCCGTAACTCATAAGATACTAATCATAATGGAAGTGAGTAGAGCGGAATTGATAGAAAAAGTGCATACATTTATGAATGAATTATTTCAAAAGATTGCCATGTAATTAGATAGCTCCTGATAAAATTCTTCCAGCCATTGTAATATCGTACTATAGTGTCTCATTTAAACATTGTAAAGCAAGCTATAAGACGCTTTTCTTTTCAGGCACTGATCGTAAAAATAATGCCTGATACGCATTCTAAAAAAGACCGGATTAACTTTCATCAAATTATTTATTCGAACTTTTTGAGGAAAAAACGTTGCTCCATATATTTAAATTGTCATTTATCAAGTATGTATTACAATCCCAGATTGAATATCGAGATCTGATTATCGTACTGGAAACTCTATGTTCGTTTTTGTGTACTCAAAAAAAAATGAGTACACTATAGAATCGGTCAGTGTGTCCGGCCGTCCGGCCGTTTACACGATAACTCCGGAAAGGCTGATCAGATTGTCATGAAATTTTGTAGACAGCATTATCTCATCAATATCTCGGTCGAGTTCGAAGATGAAAATAATTCGTCGAGGATTTACTGAGTTACAGCAAGAAATATCATTATTTTCTATGCAAATATTAATCTATTCCAATTTTCACAAATCAAAATCTTTGTCATAGTAAAAATGAAAACTCAACTATTATATACCATTCGATAGAGAATTTCACGGGCTACAAAATGATGCTAAATTATAGGGGTAAACATGCTGCGTTTGAAATTTCCTCAATACCTCAGTGTCAAAAAACTATGAAAAATTCGCGTATACCGACACTTTGTCTGTATAATATGTGTTTATTTCCCATAGAACTAACGTTGTTTTTATGAAGTAGATAGAACTTGTCAAGAGCTCTAAATGATGATATATTATAGAGGTAAATATGGTGCATTTGACGTTTCCTCAATCTTGCACTTCCAAAAAACTATGAAAAACTTATGCATACTGACACTGCTGGTCGATTCTTTCAAACAGTTTGATCAAAATCAATCTGTCGGTAATTATGTTTCATTTTTTGTGTACTCAAAAAAAAAGAGTACACTATAGAATCGGTCAGTGTGTCCGTCCGNCCGTCCGTTTATTCGATAACTCTTCACAATTACATTCGATTGAGCTGAGATTTTGTGCACAGAATTTTCTTATCAATATCTAGATCGAGTTCGAAGATGAGAAGGATCCGTCAAGAAATGGCTGAGTTATCGAAAAAATTGTCATTTTTGACTATACCATCCCTGAGGGGGAGTACAGGGATTTTTCAAAACAAAAATTTCTCTCAGAATTTTCCACAACATATATAAATCGACTCAGTTTTTAACGCTGATTCCGAATCTGATACTAGTTTTGAACTAAATCATAGCTTTCTAACGAAACATCGCCTGAAAAAGGTCTCAAAATGCACAAAAACTGAATTCAGAAACCAAATTGCCTAGTTTCTCATGATAATTTTGGTGTTCAGACATTCTAGAATGACTCACATATCCCATGCACTTTTTGCAGTACACATAACTCTCGGAAGAAATCCGAAGTTTCCACATTTATTTATATAGAAAACGACTTTGCATAAGCTTTAGAAAATAGGACAAAATAAATCTTGTGATTTAGAAATGAAACATTCACGTCTTGAAACTATTTATCATGTTCCACAATCCTGGTTGAATATTTGTCACTATTGTAAATATAAAGCATTACTTTTATTACTAGTACACACTTATGACAAGCACCTAGCCATTTTAGATGAGTCATCATGCACATATTCATGAAATAAAATAAAAAATGAGTAGATGATTAAATTTTAGTTCATTCGATGTCTATGTTAGGACAACACGTTGTACAAAGCCAACTGAACCTGGTGATGATGCACCTAAATCATCGAATATCGTTATCAAATTATTTTCGGGCATAAGCCAATCTGATGGAATATGATAATAACGTTGAGTTGGTTCTAAACAATTAATTTGTGCTTGTTGACAACAACATGGTGGTGTATCGCGGCAAATACCTTCTATTAACCAATAAAGACCGAGATCATTTCCATTAATAAATGCATGACCACGATTAAGACCTTGAGCGTCAAGTAAAATAGGATTAGCATTAATATCTTCTCGTACTATATGATCGAGATTGAATCTTGCTTGAAACCATGTTATTGGTTTATTAATACCTTTTGTCCATTGTGTATTCCATGAAACTTTGGATGAACCTTGTTCGGTATAGATTTGAAAGTATTCTCCAACTAAACCTTTTTGATGTTCCCAAAGATTTGTTTCATCGTTTCCTAATAATTGACCATCAATCCATACATTTCCAACGATACCCTTATGTTCAAACGAGTTCGCCTGAATGCCATTATCAAGACCAAGTGAAATAGAAAGAATCTCAAATAGATATCGTTGATTAGGTTTAAATGTTGAAAGATCTAATGATATTGTTGCAGTTACTGAACCTTGACTATGATCATGATTATCAAATTCACCTAAATATTCCCCATCTAAAAAGAATAACAATGCATTTGCTTTACGTGTTTCAACTTGAACTATTGCATGTGCCTGTGCTTGTGCTAATGTTACATTACGACGATACCATAAATAAATTGTTTCATCATTCGTTATTGTAAGTTGTTCTGTTGGATTTATTGAAGTAAAAACCGATAAATTTGATACAACAGGTTCTGACCATGTCTGCCATTGAAGTGGACCAATAACAATGGGAAAAAATTCGGTATTATCACTTTGAATACCACTTACATTAGCACTATCCCATAGTAAATTAAGATTATCATCCAATATACGAACAGACTGGCCAGTCATTGAAATATTTTTATTACGAAAAAGTACACCTAGAGTATTGTCAAATTGATTGCTAATAAAATGAAGTGTTGGTGGGTAAGAATATACGAATTGTTGTGTACCGGTTGACCATTTTTGACCATCCCAATAGGGTAATGGTGTACGAGTCGAATCTTGACTTAATAAAGCTTGTGCATAATTAGCGATTAAATGTTGAAGACGACTTAATTGAGTATATTTTGGTTCATTGGGAGTACCATCGGCATGTAGTAGTACATCATCAGCATACATTGTAGTAATACCTGAACCAGCAGTTCGTCCATAATTATTTCCTCCATGCCACATGTAATATGCATGATAAGCACCGCCACCAGCAAACCATTCAGCTACGGAATAGGCAACATCAGCTGTTGTACGAATAGCAACCGCTTCACCCCACGGTTGAAACCAACCTTCGTTTTCAGTAAACAACATTGGTTTATCTGGAGAATCCCGACGATGACGATCAATCCAACCATCATCCAAACAATTACATGAATTACATGTTTCAATAGTTGAATTCGCTGCATGACCATTACACATAATCCATGGAATATCTGTTGTAGATAGTTCATTCGTCACTAAACTGCCACACCAATCGACATAAGCTTGATCGTTACCATTGTATTCATTTTCAATCTGAGCAAGAATAATAGGACCACCATTCTTAGCAAGATATGGATTCACATATTCAACAATCTGCATTGTAAACGTTTTCATAGCTGTCTTCCATGCTTCATTACTTGAACGAAATGACATGTTAGGTATTTGATTGAGCCATGCTGGTAGGCCACCATAATTCCATTCAGCACATACATATGGACCAATACGTAAATTTACAAATAAACCCGCGTCAGCAGCATCTTGAAGAAACTGACTTAAATTAGCACGACCCGTAAAATCAAGTACACCTGGTTTTTGCTCATGTATATTCCAGAATACGTATGTTTGCACGGTATTCAAACCTTGATTTTTAGCCATTTTCATAATATAAGGCCACATACCGGGTGTTGAACGTGGATAATGTATAGCACCAGATATAAGCATTGTTCGAACGCCATTTATTGTAATAGCTCGATGATCATATGAAACAGTATAAGGTGTACCTCGAACGTCTTCGTATGTAATCGGACTTGTGAAAACATTGGTAAAGAAACCCAAACAAAGGTATGCTAAGAGTAACGACGAATGCATCTTCGTGTTTGAAGATGGTGGTTACAAATGCTATGCAATATAAATAGATGATGATATCTATGTTTATCTAGGCCATCCTTTTCTTTTATTGTTATTCGAGATGAAGAAGAAAAAAGGGTTCGAACGATATCCAAGTGACAAGGGGTAGATCGACACTAGAGAAGAAAGAGACAAAAAAATAAATAGACGAAGTGTTTCGTAACCAAATATTACATTGATATATAGTGTTTAATTATATGCTACAGAAGAACATAAATTCTGCAGTATATTATGTAATATATTCGTCTTAACTAGTGCTATGAAAATTTTATCAAATATTCTTTAATGGTTTCGATCATGAACAAAATAAAGATTCTAATTATGCTTTATAAAAAAAATCTTTCTACTGAGTCACACACTTCTACCTTTGTATTCTATTCGTTCGAAAATTGATAAATAGGTTGTAAAACGGACGACCCAAAATTATTTTTTTCTTCAATACGAATCATAATGGAAATGCGTTACGGTCCGTGTTAAAATTCAACCGAAATTTTGAATAAACGCTATGAATTCCGAACGTATGATAGAGATACGTTTCTCATGAGACTAACAATTAAAAGTAGCCTTGAAGTGAAACAAAAAGTATTTCTACAGATATAGATAAGAAAGAACATCAAAAACGTTGCGTTTGCTGTCAATTAATTATCCTACGAAAGATTAAAATTGATTTTCATACCATTAATTTGTCGATATCCTTCCAAAAACCTTTCTTAATTTTCTTAGGATATTTTTCCTTGATGTGCTGGTTTAGATTACACTAAAAACACTTCACTCATTACGACAGTCAGATATTTCTAGCGGTCAGCGTCTCTGAAAAAAACTCCAAATCAAAATCGGCACTGTATAAAAATGATTCAAGGACCGTAACTCTTTTGATCGTTATCGAAATCATCTACTTTTTAATTAATATGTATTATATATATTTTTTTAAACTAGTAAAATACTTTATTTAGTGCAGGAAATTCTAACACTCACAAATAAAAACATATCAGAAATTTTCATCGATTAACTAACTTAGCTTCTTTCAATGTACTCCTCATATAATTCTGAAACGAAAAATGATTTAAATATAGTCATTCTTTTGTTGTTGAATTATTGTTCTATAGATAGTTAAAGGCAAAGATCATTGAACACTTGTTTTTCTCTAAAGATGAGTTGCGTGAGGTTTTAATAAAAATCTTTCAGCTTTTTATAATGATTTGATTGGCAGGCCAATTATATCAAAGTTGATGATACTCTTCCTTTTGCTCCACTTATATAAACATTTGAATCCATTCCATTCTACTATGATATATTTTCATACAACACGAATTATACCATCGTCTCTTTTTATATTATATTTTATCTTTTTCTGTATTCCGTATATTTAGTGAATCACGCATAATAGGATTTTATGAAAAATCTTTAGAACAAATCTCGAATGTTTTTTCAAAAGTTGCCATCGCCTGAGAAATTGAAACTTTATTTCAAGGTGCGCAAAAAATAACATATTTTTCTTTATTTCATTTTTTTCACTTTCACAAACGGGAAACGATAAAATTGTACTGAAATATCAAGAACTTCTTCCCAAGAATTTTATCATTTTGAATTTCATTCGAATTTCCATGAGGCTGCATGCGTTGACTATACATGTCCTTATCCCATTGCAATGATTATATCCATCTTTAGTTTCGAAAGTTCTCCAATACTAAACTTATGTAGCAACCTAAAACGAATGTCTCCATCGATTAATTGATTTCAATGTTTGAGCAAGAAAATTATAAAGATTTTCGTTTCATAAAAACTTTGTTGATTTTTTACCTATTTCTTCTTACCAACCATATTATTCTTTGTTTCGATCGAACTTTCATTACGACGTTCTTATATTTTCATATACTTATTGTGCTATCTCCATCAGTCACATCTAAATTTAAAAAAAGAATCAGAAGCGATCTCCCACAACCCAACAACTCGAACTGAAGAAGGACATCAGTTTATCATTTACTCCATTCCACCGAAGCCACCTGATATTTTATTCATCTTTCTATCAAAAC
This sequence comes from Rotaria magnacalcarata, assembly GCA_900239745.1. Taxonomy (NCBI): domain Eukaryota; kingdom Metazoa; phylum Rotifera; class Eurotatoria; order Philodinida; family Philodinidae; genus Rotaria; species Rotaria magnacalcarata. The sequence goes on from OENM01000778.1 coordinate 50,922, forward strand.
AAAAAATGCTTTCAAAGGAAACCCTAAAAGTGATATAGATATCCTCGAAACACTTTCTCCGATTCACATTTAGTTTTTCATCAACTTCCGACTACTTCGGAGCAACTCAGCTATCAAATCGTTCACTATATAATCGATACTGTTTATGGAAACATCCAGTGCAGTGAGTGTCTACGTAAAAAAGGTCGAGATTGGTATATAAGAGGGATGAAGATAGAGTGAGGATCACCGTATTATTTCGTAATGCATCAGCTAGACCAATCTTAAGAATAAGCAGATCTGAGGTAATTAGGGTAATGGGAAGACGTAATCGATGTTTTTTGTTTTGGATTATGTGATGTTCGTACTCTGAGATGTAGCCACTATGTTTCGGGTGACGGCATTTGAACGAAGACGTACTGATGCAAGTAAAACGTGCGGGTTTCTGTATTTAGACATAGCCCGAACGCAAACGGGTGGAACTCTATCGAGTTCATTGATGAATGAGAATAGGTGTTAATTTTCCTCGATTAAAGTATAGTGGCTAAGTATTAGATAGACAGTCAACAATAGGGCAGTAGCGAACTCATTTCGAATTTTGTAAGTGGTGTTTCGAAACGTTTCCACCTAATTTTATTTATCTGAGAATCAGCGTTGAACCCTGATTATTTTCACCTTTGTATTTTGTCACAACTTAATTTTCGCATCCGGAGTCTCCCTCATGCATGTTTTAAAAGATAAAGTTATTCGATTTTATTAATAATTCAGGATATCGTTCGTCTTCAAAACGCATTTCACAAGTATGGCGCTTTATTTTCGTTGTTCAAGTGACTTTTTATAATGGTTTTTTCATGTATCGCATGTATAACATGCAAATTATTTATCCTCTGATAAATGTAATAATTATCAATAAAGAACTCATGATGAGTTTGTGTTACTAAAGCAAAGCGAATCGAAGTAAATTTATCTAGTGGTGGTAAACGTTGTACCACAATAAGTGGTATCAAAGGTTTATCACCATTATTAAAAGTACATGATTGCACAGAAAACATTATCTTGGATTACATGCATTAACCATGTGGCAACATTGATCAAACGCTGTACTGGAATTTTATCAAAAGATGTTTATCACATTGATTTTATTTTGTCGTTTACATGTCTTCCGCATGATGTTGATGTTAAGTTTATTTATTCAATTGAATCAATTCAAGATTGAAAAGCAAAGCATGTTAGATTGTTTATTTAAAATTTGTGTCTTCCACTTATGGTCCAATTTATACGAATGCTATATTCTTAATTTTTGCTACTTATTGCATGTTTGTAAAGATTTTGCATTGTCCAAGAATATTCGAAGAAATTGAATTAGCTGATAAATGAATTCACTAGTATTGCAAAACGTGACTAAAATTTTACGATCGAAAAATTGAATTATTTTCTTTGCATGGTCATCTTCATTTACCGACACAAGTTCAAAGTATCCGATCATAATTTGATATTAATCATTTTAATTATAATTAGTTTGAATCTAAATAATTATTTAATTTTTTTAGATCATGATGACTTGACATTCACTTAACCGTGCTGTTTTGAATCAATTATCCAGTATATTAAAAGCAAGGATTTTGGAACAAAAAAAAACTTGGTATCTCAAATCATGTATGGGTGTGATATCGATTCTATTATCGAGGAAATAATTCGAGCTATCATTAGCAAATCTAGTCAACGAAGTATAATTTGATAATGATTTATTTACAAAACCAATAGCTTATTTACGACAAGGCCTAAGCGCAGTTGAGCTATATTTATGGTCTAAAAATAATTTTTTCACATGTCATTCAATAGCTATGCACAGGTCCAATATGCTAGTGTTATTCTTTTTTATTTATTCGATAGTGTTCAATATTCATTTGTATCGCAGTATCAACGAGCAGCTATCAGAATATCTGATCATCTTGATATGCCAGATGAATTAATGGAAACAATCGATTCGTTTTGTCCTGTTTGTTGTTTAAGTGATGCGAATTTATTGTTATTACTGTTAGCCAAATTGTTTGAAATAAACATCAGTTCCATTTCAACGATATTCATTTACTGGTGAAAGTTCCTGAGAGCAATAATTTGGTGAGCACTATCTGAGTCTTCATTCACACTTCAACTCAAGAAGATATATATATGCGGTTACTTGGAATTCGCTAACTCTGATGTTAACATTACTCACGTAAAAAAAAGTTAATTTTCGAAAAATTACACTTCATTCGCTACAAAGAGCCACTATCATAACTGAAGGAGTAATAACGACTCATCACGGCACTCGTTATTTTTTTCCTTTTTTATGCAGAAGTAAGATATCATTCTTTCAAAAGTTGCGCATGACTATGATAATTTTAGATTGACTTTAGAATGTCTATTCTGGTATATACTCCGCTTTCCGAGCTTCTAAGATTGCTAGAGTTATAGTTGGTAATTAGGTTCATGCAACAGGTTATTTTCTCCCATGGTTTGAAAAAACTAAATGGTGTCAAGAACACCTTCGACATCTTTTTACCTAGTATACATTATATTTACTCTCGGTTTAGAAAAATATTTCAAGAAAAATCTTGAGTATTTCATGAAACCTACTGAGATATTCCAGTGAAAAAATGCCAGATTATATCAGATTTTGTTCCTCAAAAATTAGATTATAATCATGTGATATTTTATCGCTGGATGAGTCGTATTGAATAAAGATCTATTATTTTTCACTAATTTTGTGATTTTATCACAGAACTATTAAGTTCGTAAAACTAAACAATAAATAAGCAAAATAATCCATTGGTTGAACTGAATGATGCGTGAAAAACGAACAGCATCTAATTCCACGGAAACGGCAAAACTTACTTGATATCGACCGCATGTATCAATGATCATATTCAGGCGTGTGCATACATCACGAACTGAACATATAGTTGTGAAATCATCAAGATGGTTGAGAAGCAGATAGATAAGTTCAATTGGTAATGCCAAAAAAGGAGTAATTTCATTTGCCATAAAGATAGCTGCTTCTCGAATACTATCTTGTTGCAATGAATGTATGATGAAACTGCTTTTTTCTTTTAATGATATTTTTTTATCACATGCTGCTTATCTTCATCATGCTTTACTTTTCGTTTTTTACCCAGAGTTGTGACAGAAGTGTAATATCAATGCTTCAAACAATGTCACGCTTTTATACGTATATGTCAATATAAAGCGCACGCCACTTTCATTAACGTGCACAGTAGATAACAAATAAATGAAACATAGAATAGCGACATCTATATCAAGTGTGGGTATGGGTGGGTCCAGAGAGGGAGAAGACTAAAATCCAGATATACATTCACGCTCACACCCACACCCACACCCGCACCCATCTCTAGTCGTGTAACAACTTCATACATAACACACGTATATATAGGAGAGAGATAGAAGAGAGACAAGAAAGAGCTATATAAGAATAATGGAAAGAGAACAGAAAGAGAAGGAAGGAGAATCATCGAAGCGTGCCATCAATATCGGCGCAACACCCACACCCTATAAACTTTAGTTACTCACGTATTCTCTATATGACTGTTTTGAAATTTCTTTTTCAATTAAAATTTTTAGAAAGAATGTCACAATTTCTGCAGAATTAAAACGTAAAACACGATTGAATTACTGATTATAGATGGGATTGGTGAAGTTTTTCAAAATTTAATTCGAATCAAACCTATCTTCACTAAGCCTTTTATGGATTGGGATCTCGCGATTACATCTAGACTGTAGATGCGGGTGGGGGTGAGGGTGTATCGTCCCTACACCCACACGCCCATCCACCAAAAAACACATTTTCATTCATCCGCACATACACCTAAGGGCACATTGAAAACATGCTGAGTTTAAGTTAGTATTGATCGCATGATTAACTCGCTTCTTCACTGTGATCATCAATTAAGTATTCGGGTCCTCTTTCCGCAGTCCATGAACATGTCAATGCTGCACAACCCACGAGCATCATTGTATGTACAGTCGACCGTCGTCACATCAGGGACGATTTTTATTCCCATCGAGTGCCATTGCTTTGTATTGTTCTGAGTTCCTGTGTGTGTGCATAGTGAGTATGTGCCGCCAAATTTTACGTTTTATGCTCAGTGAATTTGACTGAAATTGAGATGTAATGAACAAACAAGCGTAGAGAGAACAAATCAAACTCACAAGATGACCGAACATCGCTGTGTAGAATGATTGCAAGGCTGTGAACCGAACGTAGACTAACTCATCATTCATTGTATAAAGATATTTGATCTGATTAAACGTGACATTAACTGCTTGGGCCACTAAACCGGTTATGTAAATATCATCGATCCACAAGAAAGGCACGTACAGACTCGTATTGTAGCTGATATAATAAATTATATTGCAGATTTTTAAAGAAGCAGCGTTGACTTACATAGTTTTGGCCAGGTCATTGGTTAGAATGAAGGCTAAAAACGAGAAGTCATTCAAGCAATCCTTTTAACAGACTTACCAGAGCCACTACAGAAAGGTGGAAATTTCTTGGGTGGATACTCTTTCTCTGACAAGTACCATTTTATATTTCTAAACAAGAGACAATGTGATCGAACAAGGAAATCCAATGCTATAGCTTACTTGTCTCTAAATACATCCATGGATTCATATACTCGACAAAATATTGAGTTATTCTGTTTCATTTGATAGCTATCGCGAAACTTCAAATGTTTAAGAAGCATAAATGTATTCACAATCATATCATCGTCAGTTTTCAAAATATAACTTGCTTGCGAACAATAGGTCGATATCCATTTCAATGCCATCACTGCTTTATGCGTTAGATTTCTGTAGGAATCGAGAAAGTCTTCTTGAACAATGTCTTGATACAAATCATTTTCGAATTTGACCGCTTGCATGATCTTGTTGTCGATCGTTTGACCGAGCATGAAGACGAGGCGAATTTCTGGAAAGAGATTTCGCGTAGCCCATGTCTCGCGAATGAGAACACGACGCTGATAGTAGACAGGATTTGAGTGAACGTATACAATGATGTAAACCTTGTCTTGACACACGGTCCAATTCGGATTGAGAATGTAGCTGAAATTGTGGGGATTGACAATGTGATCATGGAGTACATATGGATTGATGGTAATTGAAGTGTAGCTCAAGTTGATTGTATCGATGTCCTCTGCGCTTCCAGTTGGCTGCATACGAAAAACGGTGAAGGCGATGAAGATTAGTGTAGTGAACGTCATGCTTAACAGGCTATGGGAGAAAAATAATAAAATTGATAGCATAGCTGCTTGTTTATTTTTCGTTGAATGTAAGATGGTAGAAAAAAGATACAACTGCTCGATGAGCACAACTTTTCTTATCACGAAAATCCTCTCTGTTTTTGTAAAAAAAACCAAATACAGTTAATATCAAAGTCATTTTAAATATTTGAAAATTGCTTTACACATTTTTTGTTGTTTCTATCACAGAAATCCGTGTTTCAAAAAGCAAAACGAAATCAACTAACGAGCTTTCTCGTCACCCGTGTAAACACGAAACGCAAAGTTGATGCGTTGAAACGCGGTTTGATATGAAACGCTTCAACATGCACTTAAAAATATTTTGAAATGCGTTTGAACGTAGTTTTTCTAGACAACACGTTTAAACGCGATTATAAAACAAGTGAACCGCGTCTTAACGCCTATCCAAAAAATATTTAACGCGTTCGAATGCATTTTATCTATTAACTGTGTTCAAATCCGTCTCAGATATATTTTCAGTCGCGTTTGGACGCTATCATATTCCCGATCNCTCCAAAAAGAAAATCTCTAGAAGACTTAACCGCATGATCAAAATCATCGGTTTACATATATTTTATTTATCTAAACTTCGTTAGACTTTTTAATAAAGAATCTTCAGGTGATGTTAAAATAGGCACAAATTTAATTAACTGTAAAGCATTTATTTCATAATTCCCTAGAGTTTCTACGAATATCAATGAGACAAATCGTGATAGTTTTCAGTTATACAATGCCCTTTTAGCTGACTGAAAAATACTACTGTTTAAATTATATGATTAACAACTTCTATCAATACTTCTGCTAAATAAATTGTATGAATAATTATTTATTCATTAAATTCTTTGATAAAATTCTTTATCATGTTACCAATGCGATTAAATATTTTTTTATAATATTAATCACATTTATAGTAGACGATAAAAAAAGGGTATCATTTTAATAAAACATAATAATAAGATTATTTAAAAAGATAAGTAAAAGAAAGCAGATTACCTGTTAAATACTTTACTTCGAAAAAAGTACATGTTATTGAAATAAAGTATTTAAGCGATGAAATTTTTATTCATATATATTTTATTTTGAACGAGAAAAAACTTCGAGCTATATAGCTGTAAGCTCTAATATGGATATAATGAAAGGAATATGTAAGGAAGGAAAGAGAGATATATAAAGAGAGAAAGAGACAAGCAGTGCCACTGATGTCCCAGGTGAATCAATCCGATACCGAATCCCATCGGATTCTATGGGGTCCTACTATCCGACGAAATCCCATTGGATTCCTAGTTGAGGAATCAATGTCGGATCCGACAGTCGTATTTCCAATCATATCCGATTGTCGGAACCAATGAAATTCGAAGCATTCCGGATCCGATATCGATTCCGGAACCAGGAATCCGACGATAATCCGATAGTTTCCTTGCGCCTTCCGAAGAGCTCCGTCGGATTCCAATAGGAACCGATCGGAATTCATCGGGTCCTAGGCTAGGATTCATACTCCTGGGTTATGTGACAGAACGATGAAAAAGATGACCTTCGTGGGAGCCGAACCCACACCTCCTGCTATCCGGGCAGTTGTCCTCAGCCAATTAGACTAGAAGGTGCATCTTAATCATCGTTTAGCGTTAGTATGATCCATCACTGACGCTAACAATAGCAAAGTGGTGTATATGTGGCAGTGGAGTTTAGAATTTAGTTGAGATTGGAATTGTTGATTATTCTATAAATGTTATGAGAGAGTGATTCATAGAAATAAAATTTTATTAGTGAGTGACATGAGATAGTTAGATTGATTATGTAGATTCAAAAACACGTTGTTGCTTCCAAGACTAATTGTGTCAATCTTTCATGGTTGAAGAGAGAGAAATGAGAAAGATTCTGAAAAGATGTTTATATTAATACGCGGGACATTGGGACATAGGGACATTGATTTTTTTCTCTTTCGTTCTGCTTTCGAAGAAAAGACAGAAAGGGAGTTTCGCTATAGTTATTTCGAAGTATGGGTCTCGAGCAGGTGGGATGGGAATGGAAAAAGTTTTTATATTGAATGATATGGAAGGAAGGTAAATTTTTTTTATTAATTTTCCATGAAATTAATAAAGAAGTTTCTTTTATGAGTACTCCACTTGATGTGTTATTATCTACAATCGTTCTTCGTTAAAAGCAACAAGCTAATATAAAAGAAACTTCATAATTTATGTCTAATCATTGTCTGTTTCATAGTGACGATTATCGATTATAAGAGCTAAAATTAATAAAGAAATGATGGCAAAAAAGTTAGATATTAATAGATTCTACTAAATTTTTAAAGTGTAAAACTCGGATAAATAAGTATTTATTTAATGATGTAACATTATTGTCATAATCAACGAAGTATTTTATTTTCTTTTAATATTAAAGTATCAGTGCAGCAAGATACATTAATTACTGTATGACTCATACAAGCGAGATGAGAGCGCGTTGAGATAAATGAAAAATAAGAAATGAATTTTCTTTTGTTTTAGATTTCTTTTTTAAATTGGTGACCAAATTATGATCA